>JAYJMB010057246.1:0-27385 GCA_036873735.1 Pouteria campechiana | reverse complement strand
TTTAAATAAGGTAGTAGTTAAGGTTTTTCTTAGAGCATGATTTTTTGCTTTAATTTGCTCAAGTTCTATATTAATAGCTTAGCCAGTTTTGAGCAATTTATTTTCTTGTTTTAATTTGGAGCATTCTTTAAAGTTCTTTTTTAGTTCCTTATGTTTAGCTTTTAATGTTTTGAAATTTGAATATAGTTCTTCTAATAATTCTTCAATATCAAAAATTTCAGGTTTTGAATTTACCTCATCATTGTGAATAGCCATGAAGCTTTGATGAACTCACAATATATCTATTTTTATATCTAAATTCACATATTAAGATCTTCTTTTAATATTTTTTAGTGGATATTTCACTTAACAGAGTTTATTTTATTGATCTGTAAAATGAAACTAAAAATTATAAAAGTTATGGCTAAAATAGTATAACTACCTATAGAGCTTCACATTCGTTTGCTACTTTATTTGACAAAAAGCGTCACTTTGAAGGCTCACGACTCATAGAAGATGGATGATTCAAAAAAAGTGATCAACATGAAAGTTGTAGCCCCTAAAATTATTTATCTAATTTAAAAATAATGGTTAATTATAATTTCTTATGAGAAATTTATAATCAAAATAGTGCTACTCTCTCCAGAAAACTCTAAAGCATCAATTTCTAAGATAATACAAAATGCGGTACTTTGAGGGCCCACAACTCAAAATACAAGCAGAATCAAGAAAATTGATTAAAATAAAAGTTCTCGATCTTGAAATTATCT
Source organism: Pouteria campechiana (assembly GCA_036873735.1). Taxonomy (NCBI): domain Eukaryota; kingdom Viridiplantae; phylum Streptophyta; class Magnoliopsida; order Ericales; family Sapotaceae; genus Pouteria; species Pouteria campechiana. The sequence goes on along the minus strand of JAYJMB010057246.1, from coordinate 26,636 downwards.
ATTTAACATAATAAAAATTACTCAATTTGGAGTTTGTATGAGAAATTTATAATAATTCTACTAAAATTGCTTTGAAACATAAAAAACTCCAAAGCAGAATCAAAAAGCTCAGAAGCAGAATAAAAAGCTCTGAAGCAACATTTTTTACTCTGAAATTCACTTTAGAGGACTCCAAAGTAGAATAAAAAAGCTCCAAAGCAGAACAAAAAACTCCAAACCAACAGTTTTTACTCCAAAATTGTGATATCCCACATTGCCTAGGTGAGGGAGGGAGTCCTGGGCTAAATATGTGGGGCTCGGTTGTGAAGGTGTACCCTGTGTTGGGAGTACAGGACGGGCCCGCCGCTGCACCATGGTTGTGTATGTGTGTGTGGATAAATCCTTGAGGTTGATGGGAAGGTTCTTGGTAAGGATGCCCTAAGGCCAAAGAGGACAATAGTACATAAGTACCCCATTTTGGGTGGGTGTACATGATGAGCTCGGTGAGGTTCCTTGTAAGGATGCATCGGGACAAAATCATGTGAGCGTGTGTCCAGAGTGGATAATAGTGTACTGGAGCCCCGGGTAGTTATAGTTGGTATCAGAGCCGACTCCCAATAGTCTACAGGGGTGTGTGTCATGAGGACATGGCAGCCCTGAGGAGGGGTGGATGTGATATTCCATATTGCCTGGGTGAGGGAGGGAGTCCTGGGCTAAATATGTGGGGCTCGGTTGTGAAGGTGTACCCCATGTTGGGAGTACAAGACGGGCCCGCTGCTACTCCATGGTTGTGTATGTGTGTGTGGTCAAATCCTTGAGGTCGATGGGGAGGTTCCTGGTAAGGATGCCCTAGGGCCAAAGAGGACAATAGTACATGAGTACCCCATTTTGGGCGGCTGTATATGACGAGCTTGGTAAGGTTCCTTGTAAGGATGCATCGGGACAAAACCATGCGGGCGTATGCCCAAAGCGGACAATAGTGCACTGGAGCCCCGGGTTATTACAAAAATCCACTTTATAATTCCAAACCAACATTTTTTTTACTCCGAGGTTCACTTCAGTGAACTATGAAGTAGGAATTCAAATTTCTGCTTGATCTTTAGTGCATCCACAGCAAGAATCAAAGTTTGAAATCAAACTTAGTTATTTTTCCATGCGTTAGATATTGCAAGTTTAAGAGTATGAGACATGCAGATTGCAAAGTATTATTGGAAGCTGGTTTTTAGGCTCAAGCTTGTGTTACAATTTTTAGAACTCATGATACGCAACAACTTAGTTATTTTGCGAACTTCTATTTTTATTCATTATAATATTTTAGAAGCTATATTTTTGTAAGAAAATAATGAGTTATTATTGAAAGAGGATCTCTATGTGTAAAGGCATTTTAATTCGTGGAGGAGTTATACTAAAACCTTATTCCTTGGGTTATTTAAAGAGACATCCAGAACGTAGTTGAGGGGGGACGGGAGAAGTTTTCTAAGGGAGTAAGAGAAGGATTTCGAGTTCTGCAATCATGCATATTTCAAAAAGTTTTATTTCTAATTTATTATAAACTAAATTCCTTTTTCTGGTGCAATGATGTAGTCCTCCTTGCTATTCATTGTTAATAAAGATTGTTGGGTTATTAATTCAATATGATCTTGTTTCATTCATTATGCATAATGCAATCATTTGATTTATTTAATTATCTGATAACCAATTATGTGAATTAGCTTGATTGTCTCAGAGTACATGGTTAAGGTAGATACCATATACTAAACTATATACTGTGCTCTTTTAAATGAATGAGAAAATGGTTAAGGTAGATGCCATATACTAAACTATTCTATTTGGTTCATTAAAGTTCTAATTTTCATGAGTTTTTAATCTCAATTACACTACACGCCATAGGTAATTGGAATGAGAGAAAATACTTGATTTAAACCCAAATGCCTAATAGTAATAATCATACAATGGGTAGAACAAACCCAAGATGCTGAATTGATACCAATATCTAAACAACATTGAATTTCAATTAGATCCCCAGACTCTTATGACCTGAATTCTCTTTTACATTACTTATTGCTATTGTTTAATGTTATTTTGCATTACATTTCTAATTACTTAGCCTTTAATTCATTTTGTTGATTTAGGACAACTTAGTATTAGTATCTAAATATAATTGAATCAGTTTGACAGTTCTTTGTGGGATCAACCCTTGCTAAGCACACTGTACTGCTATACTTTAGAGGAATTATAATTTGACTATCAAGTTTTTGACGCCGTTGCTAGAGAATGGTTTCTAATTGATTTAATTAGATTTAGTTACAAATTTTTTCTCTTTATTATAGGTTTATTATATATAGGATTTTTAGTTGTTTAATTCTTTCTTTCTTTTATAGAACTGTGAATGCAAGGAAGATGATCACTGAATCCAGTTCTATTGCCCTCAAATAATCACATTGATAAAGAGGAAATAAAGTTAGAAAACATAAGTGAAGAAGGCATTTAGATGGCTAACAACGTGAAAAATAGAGTGGTTCAACAAGCTCAATAGCTGATGAAGGAATTTGCATGCCCAACATTGAAATTTTACCTTCAGGCATTGTTTTAGATGGTAATGCTAGGAATTATGATTTGAAGCATATACACTTTAATATGCTTCCTTCTTTTCATGGTGTAGCTGTAGAAGATCCCTTAACATTCATGCGTAATTTTTATGTAACTATTCAAACTTTTCCTTTGCAAGATTTAACTTAGAATCAGCAGCGCATGAGATGTTTTCCTTACACCTTAAGGATATAGTAAAAACATGGTTCATGACATTGGCTCTTAGATCACTGACTACATGGAATGCAGTATACAACAAATTCATTAGTAAATTTTATTCTTATGCTAAAACTGTGTAATTGTGAAGTAAAATTGCTATTTTTTCTCAAATGGATGGGGAAGCATTCCATGAAGTATGAGAGAGATTTAAGGCATTATTGATTTAATGTCCTCACCATAAATATTCTCTTGAATTGCTCAATCAATTTTTCTACGATCTCGCAAGAGACATGATCTATATGAGATGTTGGGAGCAAACTCCCAACAGAAGAGTGTAAGAGGTAGGTCTAGAGGAATTTATGAGATTAACTCTAACACTAATCTTTTTATGCAAATGTCTGAGATGGCGAAACAAATGAAGGCGATGTGCTTAATGATAGTGAACTTGAAGCAACCTGTCCCTACCAAGGTTTATTCAATTTTTAGTGATCCAGGACACTAATAGAATGTTTGCCCTTCTAATGAAAGTTTTGCAAGAGTTTCGAAGTAAGCAAATGCAATGAATTTCTATAAGCAGCAGCCACATAATGATCCTTATTCAAATACTTACAATCCAGTTGGAGAATCATCCAAACTTTTCATGGAACAATAGCAATAATCAGAATCAAGCTGGAACTTCTTTTCAACCTAAGAAACACACTCTTGAGGAGGTAGTTCAGACTTTTGTCCAAGCAACTAAATCAAGATTTCAAAATGTGGAGACATCAATAAAAAAGATAGAAACACAGTTGGGGCAAATAGTAGAAGTTATGCAGAGTCACACACCTGGAAAGTTGCCAAGTCAGCCAGAGTAAGCAAAAGCAGTCATAACATTGAGAAGTGGAAAGGTAATTGATAATAAAATTGGTGAAGAATTTGATGAATCTAGTGTTTTTGTAGGAATAGACAACGGGAAGAAAAAGGCAGAGGAGGAAGTGCTTTCAAGAAAGGCTATGTCTCCAATAGTTGATTCTCCTGTCAACTATAAGCCACCACCACCTTATGATCTATCAATGCCTTTTCTAGGAAGATTGAGGCAAAGCAAATTGGATAAATCATTTTTTGATATTTATGACATCCTCTCCAAAGTTAATGTTACCTTACCTTTGCTTGACATGATTAAGAATATGCTCACTTATGCTAAGTTTTTAAAGGAATTAACCTCAAGGAGCTGTAAGTATGAGCCTCATGAAAAGGTAATAGTTTTTGAAGTTGCAAGTGTGGTTCTGCAGACAAATCTTCCTCCAAAGTTGAAGGATCTAGGTAGTTTTAATATCACAATCACTGTTGGAGGAACGAATAAGGTAAAGGCTATGTTGGATTTATGAGCAAGTATAAATCTGATGCCTTATTCTGTCTACTTGCAGCTTGGTTTGGGAGATTTGAAACCTACTATAATATCTCTACAACTTGCTAATAGATTAGTAAAATATCCAAGAGGCATTATAGAAAATATATTGGTGCAGATTGACAAACTTATTATTCCTAGAAATTTTTTTGTACTTGACATGGAAAGGCAAGTGACTCTAGAGAGAGAGGCGCCCATTCTTCTAGGGCGCCCATTGATAGCAACAACTAGGATGATCATTGATGTGCAAAATGGGAAGCTAAAAATGACTATTTTAGATGAGACTGTGGAATTTTTTATTTACAATTCTCTTTCATTACTTTCAGATCCTATTGATCCTTGTAGTTATTTTCAAATTGAATATTTGGACTCACTTGTATCATCTACTTTTTTGCAATAGGAAACATAAGATAAACTAACATTAGTGCTTACAACTGAAGAATTCATTGAGGAGGATAAAGAAATGAAAGAGTTGAAAGAAGATTTGGACACTGCAGAAGAAGTTAGTAAAGATGAAGTCACCAAGGGGGTGTTGACACATTTGAGTTCCAATTTGGCACCATCAATTGTCATACCATCAAAACTAGAATTTAAGCAACTGCCATAGAACTTAAAATATGTATTTCTTGGTGAGTATGACACTCTTCTATTTTAATTACTGTTGACTTATCTGTTGATGAAGAAAATAAGCTGTTGAATATTTTGAGAGAGCACAAGGAGGCTATAGATTGGACATTAGCTGACATCAAAGAAATTAACCCCACTGTGTACATGCATAAGATCTTATTAGAAGATGATGCAAAGCCTTCCAAGAATGCTCAGAGGAGACTTAACCCACACATGCAAGATGCTATTTGAGTTGAAGTGATTAAGCCCTTGGATGCAGGTATTATCTACCCAAATTTTGACAGCAAATGGCTAAGTCTAGTTCATGTGATACCAAAGAAATCTGGAATTTCTGTTGTTAAGAATGATAATAATGAGTTGGTGCCAATAAGAATGACTACAAGATTATGGATATGCATAGATTACAGAAAACTAAATATAGCCATCAGAAACGATCACTTTCCTCTCCCTTTCATTGATCAAATGCTTAAACGATTGGCATGTCATGCTTACTACTATTTTCTAGATGGTTTTTTAGGTTACAATTAGGTTCCCATTACTCCAGAAGACTAGGAAAAGACAACCTTCACTTGCCCATTTGAAACTTTTGTTTATCGAGGATGCCTTTTGGTTTGTGCAATGCCCCTGCAACCTTTCAGAGGTGTATCATGCCTATTTTTTCTGATATGATTGAAAGGTTTATAGAAGTTTTCATGGATGATTTTTCTGTGTTTGGTGATTAATTCAATGAGTGCCTAAACAACTTGACATTGGTATTTAAAACGTGTGTTAAAATGAATTTGACTTTAAGTTGGGAGAAGTGTCATTTCTTAGTTAAGTAGAGAATTGTTGCTAGGATATATTGTTTCTAGTAGAGGCATTGAAGTTGACAAGGCAAAGATTGATGCGATTGCTAAATTGCCTCCCCCAACTTTAGCCAAAGGAGTGAGGAGTTTTCTGCGTCATGTAAGTTTCTATAGATAGTTTATAAAAGACTTTCTAAAAATTTCTAGACCATTGTGTAACTTGCTAGCTAAAGATACGACTTTCTATTTTGATAAGGAGTGCCTTGTTGCTTTCAATACCTTGAAAGAAAAACTAACTTCTACTCCAATTTTAGCAGTTCCTGATCATTCCATTCCTTTTGAGCTTATGTATGATGCATCTGACTTTGTTGTTGGTATTGTCTTAGGACAAAGAATAGATAAATTACCTCATGTTATTTATTATTAAGTAGAACTTTGAATGAAGCACAATTGAATTATTCTACTAAAGAAAAAAATCACTGGCAATTGTGTTTGCATTGGAAAAGTTCCGCTCATATCTGATTGGTTCAAAAATAATTATTTATTCTGATCATACTACATTAAAATATTTGTTGACTAAGAAAGATACCAAGCCTAGATTAATCAGGTGGATATTATTGTTGCAATTTGACCTGACAATTAAGGACAAAAAAGGCAGTCAAAATGTTGTAGCTGATCATTTGTCCAAGTTAGTGGAAGGGACTGATTTTGAGTAGAAGAAAGATAAAGAGAGCATGCCTATCAATGAGATTTTTCCTGATGAGCAACTATTTTATGTAAAGAGAAGTAAACCTTGGTATGCTAATATTGTTAATTATTTGGTTAAGGGAGTTTTTAATCCTATGTTGAATTCATAGGGAAGAAGGAGGTTGTTGTTTGTAGCAAAACATTACTTTCAGGATGATCCAATCTGTTTAAAATTTGTCCAGATCAGATCATTAAAATTTGTGTACCTAAGGATGAATAACAAAGTATTTTAAAACATTGTCACACATTTAGCTATGGAGGGCATTTTGGAGGGAAGAAGACCATTCTCAAAGTTGTCCAATCTGGTTTTTATTAGTCAACTATTTTCAAGGATGCTTATGCCTTTAGTGAAATGTGTAATAGGTGCTAGAGAATAGGTAACATTAGTAAACGAGATGAAATGTCACTCACAGATAATCTAGTTGTTGAATTATTTGATGTATGGGGTATTGATTTCATGGGCCCATTCCCACCATCCAATGGGGATAAGTACATTCTGCTTACTGTTGATTATGTATCTAAGTATATTGAAGCAATGGCCACAAAAATTAATGATGCTAATATTGTGTTAAAATTTTTGAAAGATAGGATTTTCTCCAGTTTGGCTCTCTAAGAGTAATCATTGGTGATAGAGGAACTCATTTTTGTAATAAGGTATTTGTAGCTTTGTCGAAAAGTATAACACTACTCATCGAGTTGCAAAACCTTGTCATCTACAAACTTCTAGATAAGTTAAAGTAAGTAACAGATAGATCAAAGCAATTATGGAGAGGATAGTGAATACCTAAAGAAAACATTGGGCAATGTAGTTGAATGATGCAATTTGGGCATATAGGATTGCATTCAAGACCTCAATAGAAATAAGTCCTTATAGATTTGTCTTTGGAAAAGCTTGCCATCTGCTGGTGGAGTTAGAGCACAAAGCATACTGGGTGATAAAGAAACTGAACTTTGATTTAAAGAAGGCAGGTGAAGAGAGAAAGATTTATAACTGAATGAACTAGAGGAGCTGAGAGATGAAGCTTCAACTGAATGAACTAGAGGAGCTGAGAGATGAAGCTTATGGGAACGAAAAGATTTATAAGGAGTGAACAAAGAGATATCATGGTCAAATCATTCACAAAAGATGCATTGAATCAAGAATGAAAGTTTTGCTTTATGACTCACATTTACATTTGTTTCCAGGAAAATTGCAATCTAGGTGAGTTGGATCATTCCTGGTGACACAAGTATTCTCACATGGTGCTGTGGAGTTAGAGAACTTGAGGACTAGGAACAAGTTCAAAGTCAATGGTCATCGAGCAAAGAGATATATGAAGGATGACTTGCCAATGCAGTTGAATGAAATAGTTGGATTTTAGAATCTATGAAGGAGGAATTTGTCTTGCATAGATGTTAAATAAAGCGCTCCTTGGGAGGCAACCCAAGTTTCTAAACTTTCTGAACTTTCATAGCATTCAGTTTAGTTAGTTGTTTTGTTTTCTATTAGTGCAGATATATTTTTTTAAGTATGATGTTTCTGTTATAGAAGGAAGCAATCTATTTTTAGAATGAGCGTAGAAGTTGTAGAGCATTGCATATGATGTTTCCATTTTTATAACTGCCATCTGACATTTGCAAAGGATGTCAAAGCAATTTCAGAAGGAGAGGATGAGAATGCACTTCATTCAAGGAAGCCCATGAACTTAAACTTTTATCATTATTTTACATTGAGGACAACATTTGGTTTAAGTTGGGGGGGTATTTGGAGGTTTATATTTAGATTTCAGATTTGCATTTTTAGATTTGCATTCAATTCAGTTTTGAAAAAAAAATTCAGATTTGCAGTCAATTTAGTCTAGAATTTTTTTTTGCTGAGTTGTGTATTTTTAAGGAACTACAATTTCTAATGAATTAGCCAAGTAAAGCTAAGAGCAATTGTGCTAACAAATTGAATAGGATGGATTCATTCTCTCGAAATGATCTAGTGACATATGCTGAGTTTTTGATTACCATTGCACATGATTTAGAATGAATGATAGATGCTATATTGTGATTTATTGATTCTTGTGATAAGTGCTTCTTTTTCATGATTGATGAAAATTTCATTGAGCACATTACATTATGGGTTTTAGGACATGGGCTTTTGTTGAGAACATGGATTATAGTAGGGTTTTACTACGTTTTGGACATAGAGTTCACAGTAAGACATGGAATTTGGGTTTTCGAACATGGGGCATAATTTAGGACATCGATTATGGAATGTTTTACTGCATTTCAGACATGGATATGGACTTGGGACATAGAATCCATGTTTTTGGACATGGGGCATAATTTGGGACATAAATTATAAAAATGAGCGGTTAGATATTCCGATGTTGGATATAAAATTTTTAATTTGTCATTTTAATCTGATAGTCCCCTGTGATTTTAATCTGATTACAGGTATATATTTTTAGAGTTCATTACACTAAAAAATAAAAAAATTTAATGAAATTAATGAAATTTATACTAAAAATAAAAACTTTTAATAAAATTAATAAAATTTACACTAAAAATAAAAACTTTTAATGAAATTAATAAAATTTACACTAAAAATAAATTAATAAAATTTACACTAAAAATAAAAAAAATTTAATATACGCTTTATACATTCCTCACTGATGTTCAATATTTAATGAGATAGGAAGAGGACAATGAGGTTTGGGTTTTGGGTTTTTTCACTGAAAATTTTTGAATTGTTCACTGATGAAAGATTGGAAGTAGTCATGTCACACTCCCTCCATACCATGAGTTTTGTGTTTCTAGGAGATGGAGTCAAATGACACACTCTCCCTCCCTCACTCACTTGCAGCGCCCATGAAGAGCCTGGACGACGCCCACCGCATCGCACGTTGAAAACACTAGCTACACTGAATATTTCGAAGTCCATTTTCGTCGTTCGATCGCTGCAGTCTATCCTAGCCATCCAAAACATGCACGTTCGAAAAGCACCTTGGGACGATTTCAGCAACTCGCCCTCGCCCTCATAGCAACCTTTGAAATCGCCCTCACCCTCGCCCTCGTAGCAACCTCCAAAGATAGATATTGGACGACCGCAAGACACCTTCCCCTAACCCATCCAATCGCAACTTCCAAACAACCCCAAGATGCCTCGCCCTAGCCCTCCCTTTTCCAACTCAAAGTCCTCTCGCTCCAAGCTTAGAATCCCATTGCAGCATCCCAGTTAGAAATTTCTATCGCTATAGCCGATCCAGGGTCTACTGACAATTTTAGTTCGTAAAAATATTGACATCGTGGCCTTGTGCATGGTAAGTTTTTCTCTTTTCCTCTTTCAATCATCTGCATTTATTAATTTTTAGTTTTTAAAATGGGTTTTTGGGTGCTTCTAAATTTGAGATTCTTAATATTCTTGATATTTATTTTTTGATTTCGATAATGGGCTTATGGGTTTATGGCGTCGGATTATGCATATATATTTTTGGGTGCTTCTAACAGTTGTTGGGGTTAGGTTTCCATTGTAAGTCTGGCCATTTCATCCAATGGAGACATTAAGAACAAATGTAGGACTTTCAACATGAATGGATGCAATTATAAGTTGCATGACATGAATGTTTAGAAGATTTGATAAATTAGCTTGACTTCAGGTGAGATACAATTTTAGAGAGTTTCTAGAAATTTGCATTAGTACTTCACTTAGGGACATTTGGATGCACATCCCCAAAAGGGCTTTCTAGTAGAAGGAAATGAAGTTTTTAGTGCCAAATTTTTGGCATGGCTTGTTTTGTAATGTAGGAGGCCAAAATCGTGTTTTCATTATTTCTTGTTAGCTTATAATGTTTTTGGTTTGTTCCATGCCTATTCTAATGTCAAGTGATTGAGACTATGTAAAAGTGTTGTTGTTGTTGTTGTCGTCATTCCAGATTGCCATTACCAAGAGTAGAAATACATCTTGCTATTTTTCTGGCTGTTTCTTTGGATTTGCTGTTAATTCCAGTTGATCATGTCTTTTATAGAAACATCTTTCTTTATTATTCATGCTACTTGAATTTCAGAGGTTGAGAAGATTTTACGTGTATAAAAATATACATAAAAAATATTAATAGTACAATATATTTTTATTATATTTACATCACTAATGCATTTTATTAATGGTATAATATATTTTCAGACTTAATGTCGAAAGAAGTTTTCAATATTGATGGATGAATCAATTTGGCTTGAAGGTGGTTGTGGTACCATGAAACATGGAATTAGGAGTGATAATGTTTATTTACATGAAAATAAACATGTCAATGATGGTACTAACAATAAAGAAGTAGTGGGTAGTGAACAAACTCAGTCATTCAATAATTTTTGTTTTGTTCCACCAGCTCCCATTGAGTTACACCGAAGGTTGGACAAATGTTTAATAGTGAGGAGGATGCATATATTTTTATAATGGATATGTAAAACTATGTAGTTTCGGTATCAGAAAAGGCACAAGAAGAAAGTTGAAGAATAATGAGCTTGTCTATATTGAGTTATTATGTTGTAAAGCTGACATAAGAAAGTTTCATAAGAATGAAGAAAATCGAAAGTATAAAGTAAGATATGTTACTAGATGTGGTTGTGGTGCTATGGTTACTGTGTATAAAAAAGCTGGGACAACCTGGGTGGTAACAAAATTTGTAGATGAGCATAATCATAAATGTGAGACACCCATAAAGTCATATGCTTTACGATCACATAGGAGAGTCTCTAATTTTCATTTGAATATTGTTCAAGGTTTGGATGAGGTAGGTGTTGAGGTAGCTAGCACACTTGACTACTTGGCGGTTGAGTCGGGTCGGCTAGGTAAATTGAGTTTTATACAAATAGATCTTATAAGTGTGCTAAAACAGAAGCATCGGGCAAAATATAATGGTTGCGCAGTGGCATTTTTACAACACTTTCAAAGCCAAGCTAAAGAAGATCCAAATTTTTATTATGATGTATTAGTAGATGATGATGATCGGTTGATGTCATTTTTTTGGGTTGATGGTAAATCTAAGGTGGATTATCGAATTGTCAATGATGTTGTCTACTTTGATACAACATACAAAATAAATGAGTATGATATGCCCTTTGGTCCGTTTGTTAGTGTAAATCATCACCAACAATCTATATTGCTTGGTGCTGGACTTTTATATGGAGAAACCATTGATGACTTCAAGTGGTTGTTCACCATGTGGCTTAATGTAATGGGTGGTGTGACACCAAAGGCCACTATAATGGATCAAGATGCAGCCATTTCAGTCACAATAAAAGATGTATTTCCTAAAAATCATCATATTTATTGGATCTGGCATCTAAACAAAAAATTTCATGAGAAAATGGGTGTGATCATACACAACATGCCATCTTTCAAGACACAATAGTATGACTATATTTATAAGAGCGAAGGAGAAGATGAATTTGAACTGGCATGGAATAATATGATTATAAAAAATGATTTGCAGGAGAATACTTAGTTATAAAACTTGTACAAGATTCGAAGGATGTGGGTACCTGCATATGTAAGAAATGTATTCTTAGTAGGAATGGGTACTATGGGTAGGTCTGAAAGCATGAATTCTTTTTTTGATAAATATGTAGATCATGGAACAAAGTTGGTTGAATTTGCAATGGGGTATGACCAGGCTATTATAAGAAAAAGGCATGATGAAGTAGAGGCTGATTGTGGCACGACATATGGAATACCAGTATTGGCTTCAAAGCATGTCATTGAGTCAGAAATGACTAAAACATACACCAAAGAGATATTTAAACAATTTCAAGAAGAGATAAAGAAAGCTCAATATTATATTGCATCATTTAAAGCGACCGAAGGGTGCTTTGATAAGTATGCAGTGTTTAGATATGGGATTGAAGGGTCAGGGGAAACTCAATCAGTTGTATGGGATAATGAGAAGATGATTTCATGTTGTTCATGTAAACATTTTGAATTCCATGGTATCTGTAGACATATCCTTGCCATGTTCATCTAAGAGGGATTGTCTCAATGCCCACTTCATATATATTAAGATGGTGGACACAAAGACTAAAATAGGGCATTATTGCACAAGCAACTTCTACGACATCACAGGATGAAAACTTAATAATAGTTTGCCAGAGCATTTTGACCCAGAAATGGATTAAAATAATATTAGGAGCTATTAATAGTAATAGGTTATTTGATATTGCAAATTCTAGTATGAATAAGATAATTAGTTCAATGAAAGAATTTAAAAAATAGCAAAATGAATGCCTAGTTCCACCAGAACAGAGCTAATTTCAGTAATAGCGTTACTAGTGTTGGAAATATAAGTACCAATTGTGATGAATCAGAACCAATTGATGTAGTTGCAAGTGTTCCTTATCCTCTACTAGATTCACTTGAAGGGCATGGCTCATAGGCATCTCAATCTTATGTCATTCTTGATCCACATATTGTCAAACGAAAGGACGCGCTAGTAAGAGATATCATGCAACCATAGAGATAACATGAATCAGCTCGAGTGTGTTATGGTTGCAATAAATTCGTCCAAGCACATGATAAGAGAAATTGCCCATCTTTAAAAGCTGCGAGTTCACAACAAGATCATCAAACTGATGGTAATTTATGGTTGTTTATCTGTTTCAATTGTATTTTCCTACTATCTTAACCATTCTTATTAATTTGAACTCTTTTTTTCAAGATTAGTGTTATAGGCTCCTCTTCTCGTACTAGTACTTCACGTGATGGGGGCTGAAAAAACTATTGATGTGGATATGAGACTTGCTTACTTACTTCTTACATTGAAAAAAATCCAAGGAAGAGATTTCTTAGATGTTCTGCTTATTCTGTAAGTGGATGTGTGATTTTAGTTACATCTAATTATATTATACAATCCGCATTAAACATAATTTTGTCTATGTCTGCATTTGTTTTTTTAGGATGAGTGACAATAAAGTATTCAATTCAAAAGTATTTCACTCTGTTCTACTAAAGGAAGAAAATAGGCAACTGAAGAAAGAGGTTGAAGAATTAAAGGAGTATAGCCAGGCTTTAGAATTCAAGCTTCACATTTTGAAAGCCAGAATCAAGGGCAACATAGTTGAATCCAAGTGTTGTATTTTGTGGCTGTCATTTTAGTGATGTTGTTGATTAATTTTTGGTTGTCATTTTAGTAATGTTGTTAATGTATTAATTAATAGACTCAGCTTATTTCGTACCTTCCTCCAATGGCTACTAGCCAAGATGAATTACTTAAGATAGGTTCAGTGACTTTGTATGGAATATTTGAGCAACTAGTATTTCCTTTTGAATTAGCCAATGCACATGCTATTTTTAGAGAAGGAAGCAATGAAAGAAAATACAACAAATTCTTCCACCAAAAAGGAAAAGGATTATCAACTTTGGATTAAACTGAGGCTATGAAACTAACAATTAATCTTGCAATACAAAACTAGAGGAGTCCATATCTTGCAAAAAGGTGTATGATTGATAAAGGGGAGTCTGTAAATTTGTAGTAGGTGGTGCTATGGCATTGTAGATGTTGTTTACACCTTTCCAATTTTAAAACATTAATTAATGATCGCCAGCACAACATATAGTGCATTTTCAAGGTCTACTGGAGTTTGTTACTAGCCCATAAAAAGTCAATGACTTTTGTCACCTTCAAAGTCCATAGCAACTTCACTCAAGTATCATTTTTCCATGTCCAATTGATGTTTTGATGTAGCTTATTTGTTTGGCCAAAAATGAAATTTGATCTTAGATGAATTTTGGTGACCTTAAGATTTAGGTTGACCATTGCCCACTCTTACTCTATGGGATGGTTGATCCAATAGAATTGGATAGTCACAACAAAATGCAAACTATCTACATTAACTTTGGGGGCAAATATTTAAAGCTACAACTGGGTATGAAAACAAAAAGAGTACACTTTGCAATAAATGTGAATCAAAATAACACATTAATTTTGGTGATAGACAAACATTAGCATATAAGCATTCAGAACAATTTGCTTTGCTTGTGCAATGTATAAAACTTTCCTATCTAGTAAGGCTAGGCAACCATCTTTAAGTCACCATTCATTCATCTTTGATGGAGTTAGAGGGCAAAGCACCTCAGAGTCAATAAGTATTTCAGAGTCAAGCAAATGAACAATTTGGAGTCAATGTATACATCAGAGATAACTAGACACCTCGGAGTTACACAAATGAACATTTCAGAGTCGACAGACTATTTCAGATGCAATGACTTATCTTTTTAGATTCAACAAAATCACTTTGAAGAAGAAAGTTTATCTTTTCGGAGTCGATAAAAATTTTCAGAGTCGGTAGAAATTTTCAGAGTTAGTGACTTCACAATTCAAAGTCAATGGAATTACTTCAGAGTCAATAAACTATTATTTGGAGTTGACAGAATACTTCAAGACACTTCGGAATCAACACACCACTTCGGAGTCAGTGAATAAATGCTTCGAAGTCAACATGCTTCAGAGTTGACAGGCCATTTCAAAATCGACACAACACTTTGGAGTCAGTGAATAAATTCTTCAGAGTCGACATGCTTCAGAGTTGAAGGCCATTTCAGAATCAATACACCACTTCAAAGTCAGTGAATAAATGCTTTAGAGTCGATAGGTCATTTCAGAATCGACACACCACTTCGGAGTGAGTGAATAAATGCTTTGGAGTCGACATGCTTTGGAGTCGATAGGCCATTTCGGAGTCAGCAAGTTAACACTTATGAATCAATGAATCCTTTCAGAGATAAGATTCAAGTAAATGTTTTATTGTATCCAAAGCATCAGTAAACAGTCACAAATAAGAAAGTCAATGATAGAGTTAGTTGCTAGTCATAATCAAGTTTGAAAGTCAGATGCCACACAAACTGTTAGTTGTCTTATAATCGCTCTAAGAAGATGCAAGTCCACAACGGAAAAATCTCAAACCTGTATAAAAAGGGGAATGAACAAGACATCAAAAATATAAGAAAGAATATACAACAATCAGAGAAAATTTAGCATCTTTCCAAAGCTTTCAAATACTTCCTCTTTCAAAACAGGCTTACTGTTAACTTTACTTGACATGTAGCTAAAAGATGAATAGCATCGTGATGCAGATGGACCATGCAAAAATAATAAATGCTAGGTTACAAGAACATTATACATAACAACATCAAGCTCCAAGCCATCATTGATAACTTTATTCCACAAGTTGATAGCACTATCAACCATTTTGCCTTGACATAGACATCAATCAACAAGCTGTACTTTATCATATCCAGCCTCCATCCTTTACCAAGCATCTCTTTAACTAGATTAGAAGTCTCATTTATCATGATATCGTAAGTGGTGGAAGTAGGATTGCAGCCATAATCAACCATTTTGTGGAAAACCCTGATAGCCTCAGCAATACTAGAAGCCTGACACCATCAATCAGTGCATCATAAGTCTTTGAATTTGGACTATGACCATATTTAACCATTTGACCAAAAACTCCAAGAGCTTCATTTAAAACTATGGCAGGCACGGAGTTGCTAGCAAGCACTTGATGATTGCATAAGCTTTATGTTGAACTGACATCACATAAAATTGAATTTCCCAATGCCATCCCCTTGATTTGTCCGATGCCCCTCCCCATTACATTCCATAGAAAATTATTCCTTCCCAAAAAATAGAAAATTCTAATTATCAATAAGCAGAGAAAGAATTGGTTGCAATGCTCTAGCTGAGGGCATGGGCTAGCATGCACGCCTGTGGGGAGACTCGTTAAATCGCGCCATCAACATCAATAATTGATCTTACTACATTTATCAGATGTGATCATCAAAACATTGATGGACATTAGAAATGGGTGGTGGTCCCACTGGCCAGCCTTGTCAAATGTGTTGAGGAGAGAATTGAAGGAGCAGATGCTGGGTCGACAACTGAAGATGTCTGCCATGTTGTGGAAGGTGTGGAGAGCTTCGTTAGGCATGGAGGCATAGACGAAGGCTTTGATTGCGGCGAGGGCAAAGGCTTTATCAGTGGACCCTAGATCGGCTACAATGATAGAAATTTCTGACTAGAATGTTGGTGATGGGATTCCGAGCTTGGGGTGAGAGAGCTTTGAGTTGGAAAAGAGAGGGCTAGGGCGAGGCATCTTGGGGTCATCTGCAAGTTGCGTTCGGATGGGCTAGGGGAAGGTGTCTTGCGGTTGTCCCATGTTTGTCTTCGAAGGCTGCTATGACGGCGAGGGTGATTGTCG
Organism: Pouteria campechiana; assembly: GCA_036873735.1. Lineage (NCBI taxonomy): Eukaryota > Viridiplantae > Streptophyta > Magnoliopsida > Ericales > Sapotaceae > Pouteria > Pouteria campechiana. Next base: position 10,145 of record JAYJMB010057246.1, on the reverse strand, counting down.
AGGTTGCTGCAAGGGCGAGGGCGAGTTGCTGAGGTCATCCCGAGGTGCTTTCCGAACGCGCGTGTTCTAGATGACTAGGATAGATAGTAGCGATCAAATGACGAAAATGGACTTCGCATTGAAGGCTTCAATGTGAAGCTTCTTACCAAATTGCAACCTATACATACATACATACATACATACATATATATATATATATATATATCTAAGCTAAAAGCATGAAAGCTGGAGGCCAGTTGCAGAAATTTTCTCAAATCCCAAATCTCACCCAAGCCTCCATCTCCCTCTCACATGTCGCAACAGCCCTATCCATCATTGCCGATGAAGATCATTGAATAGAGAATGGTGGCGAATAGAGATGGTGAAAAGTGGTGAACAAAGAAAAGTAGCAAACAGAGATAGTGAAGAGCAGCGAACAACGACTCCCGTCAATGGTGGGTTCACTCGAGATAAACCTTGTTCCGGCAGAGGTTGCAAGCTTTGCATGTTAGATGAGAAGAAAAAAAAAGATGCTATGAATGAATTTAGCAAGCGTTTCGTCACCAAAGAAGAGCGACAGCAATGACATGTTCTTCGACAAATGGCAAAGGAATCAGGCAGGGAGTTGGAATGGAATAGAGACTCTATTGGATGGACTGGATCAATTGACAAATAGTTTTCCTACAACGACAACGAGGAGGTGGTGGCGGATGTTAGAGGAGTTGGCGGGTAAGGCTTTCCAATGGAAAAGATGCACAAAATTTGCATAGTGTTTTATTTTTGGATTGTTTAATCTCTCTAATTTATGTTCTATAGCTGATCACAACCCACAATTTGTACTACTTGGGGGTGTTTGGGATGCAAACAGGCAGTGAAAATATGGTGGACTATTTTTAAATTATTAAATATTTTATTAAATTTATCTTTAAAATTTGTATGAGTTCATAGTTTGAAGATTTATTTATTTTTAATTTTTATATGTTTATTAAGTTTTTATATGATGTGTATATATTATTATAGGTTTTAAAGATATTCTATAATTATTTATATTATGTATAATTATATATATTTATTTTAATTAAAATAATTATTACATTATAATTATATCCTGCTAACATCATGGTTCAAAATGGTTTGAACCAACACTTGAATTGGTTGGACCTTAACCAGACATAAAAAACGACATCGCTCACCTCTTTTTTCTAAATTCTAAACCCTTTCACCCACTATGTTAGTTAAAATAGGTGAATATGCTTTGAAATACTCCACTAGAATTTATGATCTTGAATGATAGCATGTCACTCAAGTTAACTAGTGAAAAATATTTTGAAACTTGAGTATATTTATGAAATAAAAATAAAATACTAACACATATTGTAAAGAAGTTTGTAATGAAAAGATGTGGATGCTAACATGAGGTTTTCTAAATATATGCATTTGAAATTTAACGATATTGCACCATTTTCACATTAGAATATTTTTTGCTAAGTGTGCATTGAACATTTTGGAAGTTAATTAAACATACCTTGGCATGATTATCACTAGCAATTGTTTTCTCCAACATCAAAAACTATAAAATTATTTTTTAGATAACAAAAATAACATTTAGGTATAATTTTTTAATGAAAATATTTTTTTAAAAGAGGGATGATTTTTAGGGAAAGTACTTATTGTAATAGAAGTGACAAGAGTGGAAAAATGAAAGTGAAACCCCTTTCATAGAGTACTCTTATCATTTAAAAAATATTTTTATGAATTTTTTCCAATGGAGATGGAAAGAGTAGCTATTTACAAATAATCACATTGGTGGTGCCCTAATTAATTTTTTTAAGTTTAAAAGTATGCTTGCAAGAGATATATTAATGCGATGGGTGCAATATTCTTAGATTTCAAGAGCATGCTTTTAAAAAGCCTTGCTTGTATGCAAGCTTTTCTTGGTTAAATTCACCTATGGTATAAATAACCCCTTGAGGTAAAAAGGATCCTTTTAATATTTCCGCAGACATCCCACCTCCACACCTATCATCTATCTAATCTTAGCTACAGCTAAAGTTCAAATGGGCTAGGCCTAGAAGTACTCTACACTAAAAAACAAATGTCATCAAAAGCATTTCTTATCACCTTACATTTGTCAAAATATGGAGAAAGTAGCTAAGCTATCAGCTGATATAAAGGGAAGCATTATCCCATTCAGAACATGAGAAAAAAAATCTAGAGAAGAGGTAGAGAAGTCGTTGCCATAAGCCCTCCCATCTCTTCCCTCCAAGCAAGAGTCTTGGAAAGGAGTGCAGAAAATTGTTGCCTCAAGAACTCCCTTCATCTCTCCCTTCAACAACATCCATTTTCTAGCATCATTATGGCTAGAAAAGAGCTGGAACTTGTTATGTTTCAATTGTCACCACATCCCTCTTAAGCTCGAGTATCCCCTTATTTGCAATAAAGTTAGTCACAAGTTATCCTCTTCTGTTTTATAGATTCCCTATAGAAAAAAATTATGTGCACAAATCAATAGGGAGTTTATGTTAAAAGTTTGATTCTTCTTTGTTTTTGAATTAGCGGCGACTCCAATCTATTATTCATTCTACTTAGAATATGTATGAAGTTTTCCAACTTTTTGATATTCGGAAACTATCATCATCTTTCATTTCATTTGCAAGTATGAAACAACATCATTATTGAAATTCTATTAGTTTCATTCCACTCAAGCACCATAATCTGTCATAATATCTCGATTCTCAAGCATGCTTACATGCCATTCATTTGCAAAAAGGGTATAGCTACCAATTGTCCACTTACCTAACATTTTAGGCCATTCAAAAAATAGGCCTATAGTAGTGTTCCTACTTAAGAAGGTTGCTACAGATTTGGCGACTCCATTGAGGAATCTAAAATCAAGAAAGGCATTGTGATGTAGGAAAAATATGAAGAAGATAAAAGAAAGAGGAAGAAACCTCTCAAGGATAGAAGAAGGGAAGAAAGGGGAGAAGTGGGGGAGAGTTTATGAAGGATTAAGCCAAGCAAAAATAATCAATGTATTCAATAATCAAGTGTTTCAACCCTAATACAAGCTATATATTTATAGATTTGAAAGCGAAACCCTAAAACATGCGTAAAATATACGTAACAAGTAAAATACCAAAAATACTCTCTAAATCTCTAGTCAAATAAAAAAAACCATAATTATTATGATTGCACCTAAAATAAGTATGAATTAGGCACATATCACGATTCTCATCAATTCTCCCTTGCTTGAAAGAATGCTCCATTGGAGAGTTTGCATGATGATACTGATCAAGTAAACTTGGGTTCAATGCCAAAAGTTCCTCTTCAGATATCCATGTAGAATTAGTGTTAAACTTGTTTCTCCACTTCATAAGATACATATTAGTCTACCTAAAGAAGTAATGAGATCGTCTTGGAGGATAATATCAACTTGATCTATAGGTGTGAACCGTGTTTGGGGTAGAACTGGAATAAAATCCAAAGTTAAATAAAACCCCTTGGTTTGGTAACCCTACAGGTAAAAAAAGAGGCTTGAAGGTGTCTCTATAAGGAAATAAATCCTCCACATTGAAAGTTGAACTATCCCTAAATCTAGAGGCAAGTTAAGAACATATGTATTTGATCTTAATTTTTATAAAATACAAAAAGGAATATTGGCTCGTGCATGCAACTTTTTAAAAAGAATGTTTAAGAAATCTCTTAATTCACATATGAACCATAACATAATCACCTTCATTAAACTTATGATGCTTATGGTGTACATCAGTAGTAAACTTATAAGTTTCATTACTTAGTACAATTTTTCATCTTATATTGACATAGACGTCATGAATATGTTGTGCAAAGGTATTAACAGGAGCAAAAACACGAATATCAAGTGGCAAATGTAGAAGATCAATAACAGCATAAGGAGCAAAATTTTAGATAATCTCAAATGAGGACTTTCTTATGGATCTATTAACAGAGTTATTATAAGAAAACTCTGCAATGGACAAAACTAAATCCCAAGTACCTAAATGTTCACCTACCAAAAATCTAAGTAAGTCTCCCAAATTTCAGTTAACAACCTTGTTTTGACCATCAGTTTGTGGGCAAAAAGTAGAATAAAATTTTAGTTTAGTATTAGAAAGTTTTTACAAAGCTTTTTAGAAATAAGTCACAAAATGAACATCCCTATCAGACACAATAATAGATGTAATCCGTGTAGTCTAATAATCTCCTTGAAAAATAATTTTGGTAAGTCCCTAAATTCGTTCAAAAGATTTACAACTTTAGATGACTGAATAACGGACTCATCTACATAAACACTAGACTCGGACTTTCCTACCAACAACTTTAAATCAAACCTTCTATTTTCCTTTTCAAATTCTCTTTTAACTAGAATATGCAAAGAACTTTTCTTTGAGGGTTTGGTAGGAGAAATTTTCTTTTGAGATCTTTCTCAAAAGAATAGATTTTCCATTGTGTCTAAAAAAATATGTATTTGATTTTCCATGGTATATGACTTTCATATCAAATAACCAAGGCTGACCAAATAAAATATGAGTCACATCCATTGGAAGAACATCACACAATATCTGGTCCTCATAATCTACAATTTTAATTAAAACCAAACATCTTTCATGGATGGGTAGTGTAGTTTTATCTACCCATTCCACTTTGTATGGTTTAGGATGGGGCTTAGATTTTAATTTCATCTTAGCTACATGTAGCACCCCATCGGGCCACACCACCCCCCGCCGATGGTTGCTTTATGTTTATACATGAATGTGCTGGCTGATGTAAAATTTTAAATAAAAATTTTGGTAGCACCTCCCCAAGACTAAGTGATGTGAAGGAAAAAGAACATCTGCATAGCCTACCTGATAAGCATTTCAATATCATAGCGTATAAAGATAACTAATGTTTATCATTTATATTTTTCAATCAAAATTTATATACATCCCATCAAAATATAATTATATTTCAAGTCTTTCAAAATAAGACAACATCCCCACTATTCATAAACAACCCAAGGATCGCATCCTCTACTTATTCTTGCTTGAGCGCTAAATCCCTATTGGGCTCTCTTGCTTGTCCTATTATCTAAATTTTTTTTGATAAAACAACATGAGTTCGGGCAAACTTAGTAAGTCAAAAAATATTCAAAAATAATAATTTAAAATAAATTTCATTACAAACAAATTACATGTATATCATGCCCCATGCATCTGCCACACCACTTTATCATTCACATACCACAAATCAATTCACGTGTGCCGACATAGCGGAATTTTCATCTCTATTTGACTTCTATGTATTACGCACAGGTCATGACATACAGAGTAACACCCACCCCTACAACCGAACAACATAACCGATGCCTCTATCCCATGTCTCTGCCATAATTCCAAGTTACGTATACAATAACCACTTTACTTACCATTAGTACATACATCACTAGCGTGCCCTCTTAGCACTCACACCCATGCCCATCACTCACATATCCACTACAACCACAATCTTAATAGCTTTTCATATGCCTTTCTTAAGAATATACTCATAAAACAAATACATGCATTACATATATCATTTCTCGAGGATTTAGAAACATAGTTAGGCAAAATACAAGAAATTTCACTATAATACATAAAATTCTCAAAATCACATAATAAATCACTTATCACAACCTGTCACATATAATAAACATGATTTATAGAAATCAATATTTACAAAATCAAATTAAAATACTCCTACTTACCTGAAATGGGAAATTTCACAACTTTCTCTATTTCCTTCTACTTGCAATTTTCAACTTTTCAAGAATCCCTATCAAGCCTAAAACAAATAATCATATATTCATTAATTCATTTAAGTATTTTCTTTCATTTCATCATGAATTCACCAAAATCCTAACGCTTATTTGGGTGTAACAGTAGATTTCCCACATTTTGGCACTTCTAAGCCAATCCAACTACGCTAAAATTAATCATCATGTCTAATTATAACATTAAAGGCATTTAATTAATATTTTATACAACTCCTATCAATTTATGTCAAAATCCTTAAATATCTACTTTTTCCTAAAATCCCAAAAGCTACTCTTGCTTGATTAACACTAATAGCATAATAGGAATGATTGATTTCACTTACCTCCTGCTTTCTCGCACTTCAATTGTAGCTAAGATGTTGATTTCTCTTGGGTTTCCTATCACTAATAAGAAAAAAATGGTGAAGAATAAAATAACAATAAGCCTCTGTCTGATGAACTGCCATATATATCCAAAGGTGGTTACTGTTCATGGTTTCACTATTCATTTAGAGTGGTTATCAAAAAATTCATATCTTATGCTAGATAGATTAGAATTAAATGATTCACATAGCTATGTAAAGATAATTTCAAGACTTACAACTTTCAAGTTAAATATTTTTCCAAATTATCGCAAAAATTAGGAAAAAAATTAGTTACAATCACTGCTCCACTGTCCACGTTACTGTTCACATTGACAACTTGGAGCAACTTTACAAAACAATTCATATCTTATGATATACAACTCTGATTGGGATGATTTAAATTTATATGCATATATAATTTCAACAAAAATAATGTTTATATTGAACATTTTTCCAAATTTAGTTTCTAAATATGCCAAAATTTGCTCACACCACCCTCCCACGTCATCACTATTTTCTGCATATGTGACTTTGGTACAGTTTCAGTAAAATGATCATATATTGAGCTCTAAAGCTCTAATTTAAGTGATTCAAAATCTTATGAATAGAAAATTTTGAGATATAAAACTTTTATGTTAACTCTTTATCTAATTTCTGATCATAAATAGGATTTATAATCTTTAGGCTACTATGTTGCTACTAGTATAGTGCAATTCTACCAGAAATTCGTAACTTTAACTATACAACTCCAATTTTGATGATTCAAGAATACATGAATAGATAATTACTAGATCTATAAATCTTGTGTTGGGAGATTTTCCAAATTCTATTTTTAAATCCTTCAAAATTGTTATTCAACTTAACTAGTTTTGGATAATTTAACTTCTGCCTTATGCCAACTCCTTTAATGTACTTGCTATTACTATTAAGTATCCCATTGACATTAATTTAGGACCAAATATAACTTATATAATGTTAAATCATGATTTAATATTAACCTTTATCATTTGTCCAATAATTCTAAAGCTCAATTAATCTTACCACTCAGTATTCATTATTTACACTTAATCAAATTAAACTTTATAAAGTTACCAAACTTCACTCATTACCATAACTTAATATATTAATATAGTTTTATACTAAATTTCAGGGGCTTACACTACACTAGCCATTGAAACAACATTTATGGAACTACTCCCATCGATAACAGCTTTGCATATAGCGTTACTATATGTGAAAAATGCATAAAAAATGCTTATATACTTCCAATCATTCCTAGAATCAAGAGTAGATATAATACATCTCCTAACACCTATATGCTCAATATCATATTGATTTTTATCACACTCTAAGTATAGTTCCTTATATTCATCTAATGAATCAATAACACAATCTATTTTCCTCTTATCGTAATCCTCAATTTTTATATGTTCTATTGTAAGAGTATGATTAGGACAATGTGATGCAGGGTGACCCATGCTATGACATTTAAAATATTCAACCTCTAACCCTCTAGGACTTAGAACACCTTGAATACCAACTCTCTTGAAGCATCACATGCAACCTTGACTTTTTTTGTGACATCATCATCTTCAAAGATATGCTTATAGTTAACTACCATATTTTATTGTGGCTTTCATGGAATGTCTTGTAACTGAGCCCTATTTTGTTGTTATGGTTTAGCCACATTTATTTTTCTAAAATTTGAAAGATCTTTTGGGTTTTCAACTGGAAATTCTCTACCAAGATCTACAAATTGAGAATGACCCCTAAGTGTACTCGATGGAGGAAAAATACATCGATGTTGGTGTTGTGATCTTACGGAATCCTAATTATTCCCATTTGGAGAATTGTAACCTATATTAAGTTCTAAAAAATTAACAACTAACTTTTCGACAGGATGCTTACCTAGAAGTTTGAGTATAGACTAAGTTTGAGCTCTAATTGCATTTAAAACTATTTGTGAATCTAGGACAAGGACTCAATAAAGTTAGCAGTCAAGTTGGCTTGTTATATAGATAGGTTCTTATATTTTTGAACTAGAAAATCATATTTTTCATTGAAGTGGTCACAGGTTTGGAAGAATTTCTTAACTGTGCTTGCAAGTTCTGTAGTGGTAATTATGATGGACTCAACACAGGTGACTCTAGATGAATGGATGATGCAATTCAAAACATAAATATGTATGCCACTACAATATAAAATTCATACTAAGTAATTAACTTAAAGATGCTAAATAAGTCACCAAAGCAAGTAAAATAAAAGAAATCTTAACTTGACTAATAGATGAAAGTTTAATTCAAATTCAAGTGGAAAGAATGTACCCTTTAAGAAGCCCTAACAACCTTTCTCAAATACCTGTGTACCAAATTATAGTTTTTGAATGAAAGGGCTTGCTAAAATTTTTGAAAAATAGGGTTTTCTGTAATTTTCAGCAAAGGTAAGGGTTTTCTAAAATTTTAGCAAAGGTAGTGACATTTCTACAATTTCTGGAATAAGAGACCTATTGTGTAAATTTCTGGAATAAAGACTTATTTGCAAGGCTAAAAGTTAGAGTTAGTTTCAAATAAAAAAATAGGAGGGGCTATTTACAAAAAACCCCTAAAATTCCCAAAGCCTTTGTATGTCTTCCCTATGGATGCAAGAACCAGTGGAGTGGGTTTCAAAACCTTCTGGAACTACTGTCAATGGCTACAGACGACGCCGAAAAGTTGGTCGAAGAGATTTGAAAGCACGAGCAGTGGTTGATAACACTGGAGAGGCTTTTCAATGATGTTGGAGTCGTCAGAATCGAAGAGGATGGTTTCTAATGGGGTTACCGATGTCGGAATCTATGGGGGTTGATGTCTCAAAGTAGTTAGGACTGGCGGCCGACCTAGGCAGTGCCACCAGATCATGGATTCCAACACTAGAACTCCTATTCCGACATTGAAGCTCGCCGAAGATGAAGAGGACAACTTCTGGAAGGACCAAAAGTGAGAAAAACATCCTTACAAATGGGTTTCAATGCCTGATAGTGTGGTTTCAAAGCTAAAAGAACTTGTTCTAATGCTATAGCTCACCAAAAACTACAAGGACAACTATTGATGGGTTCTGCAAACGTTTCATGTCACCAGAATCGAGAAGTAGAGGTGCAAATCGGGTTGGTTTATACTAGGTCAGAGTGGTCCTAACCCTAACCCTATATATAAAAACTCTTACCCAACCCTACATATATAGCAGGTCAATTAGACCTTGTCCCAACCCTAACCCTATCTTTCATAATGTGGGTTAAATTTGGGTTAAGTTCAGGTCAATAATTCGGGTCAAGTTAGTAAATTCATGAAATGAATCATGAAAATTTTGTCATCTTTTAGAACCATTATATTAACAATCTTGTCTCTACACATAATTGAATCCAAAGTGAGTGAAACCAAAGTGAGTGAAATTAAAACAACAAATCACATCAAGACACTTTACCAAAGGTCATGTTCAAGTTATTGGCTTGAAAATAGTATGGACGATAAAATTTTTTCAAACACCACTCACATGCTAATGCAGTGCTTCACAACCCTAAGCCCAGGGAATTCTAAATAGACAAACAACATAGGTTGTGCAAATAGATGAACAACATAGTGTGCATTTTAAGACAAGTACACAATACTATGACCATATGATAAAAAGAATGGGGACGGTGTATTGAAGTTGACTGTATAAAGTGAAGGATGCTGCCAACAATATGCATATGAAGGATAATTTGAACACATACAAGACCCCAAATTGCATGTTAGCCTAATTGTCATGCACTGCATGTTGGGAAAACAATGAAACAAGAAGAATCCAAATTGAAAATGTTGTTGTCGTTAAATGAGTGTTTGGGGGCAGGCATAGTAAATAATGAGGAAGAAATAAAATGCGAACGGAACGTCATGACCGGGACTGGTCTCCTCTGGAAAAATACCAAAGGATATTCCATTATCATTAATTTTCCTCAAATAATTACACTTGCCGTGTATATCAGAAGAATTGTG
>JAYJMB010057235.1:6416-27387 GCA_036873735.1 Pouteria campechiana | reverse complement strand
GAGGAATGAGGGGGTATTTATAGGCTCTAGGACTTATGGGGTAGTTTAGGGATTCCAGCTCCAACGTAGGGGCATTTTGGGAATTTTAAAAATGTGCTCCTGCTCCACCAACGGGGGTATTTTGGGAATTTTGAAGATCCGCTCCTGCTCCACCAACGGGGGGCATTTTGGTAATTTGAAAATATGCCCCTGCTCTACCAATGGGGGCATTTTGGGAATTCTGAAAATATGCCCCTGCTCCACCAACGAGGGCATTTTGGTAATTCTGAAAATATGCCCCTGCTCCACCAGCGGGGGCATTTTGGTAATTTTGAAAATAAGCTCCTGCTCCACCAACGGGGGCATTTTGGTAATTTTGAAAATATGCCCCTGCTCCACCAACGGGGGCGTTTTGGTAATTCTGAAAATAGGCCCCCTGCTCCACCAACGGGGGGCATTTTGCTAATTCTGAAATTGTGTTCCTACTCCACAAATGGGAGCATTTTGGTAATTTTGAAAATATGCCCCCTGCTCCATCAACGGGGGTCATTTTGGTAATTTTCCTTAGAATTTTAATTAGTGACTTTCAAAAATTAATTTGCATACCCCTATTATAGGTACCATGCAATATATATTTTGCAAGCTTATTTTCCAACGTTGATACGCGCACAATATTTTTTTTAAAAAAAGAGAACAATTCTATGCCACATATTTTCCAGCCGCGCACCACGTCAGCGCTCCCAACCGCGCGCCACATCAGTAGCCGCGTGCCACGTCAGCGGACGCAGCCGCGCGCCGCGTCAGCGGACGGACGGCGGATGCTCGCCGGAGTCCTCGCGTCGGAGCAGACGCGTCACGTCAGCGTCCCCTTCGCTCGCCGGAGCCGGTCGGGCAGGCGCGTTCGGCCGCGCCGTCGGATGCGCGGAGCCCCGTCGCTCGCCGTTGTCCTCGCATCGGAGCAGACGCGTCACGTCCGGCGTCAATGGATGAATCTGGCAGGGGAACGACACCGGAGGAGATGATGAAGACGCTCCGACGTCCCTCCTGCCGGCGGCGTTTCAACGCCTATTCGGGTGATCCGTGCCGGTGAAAAAACCGGTGGTCGTCTGCCGATTCCGGCGTGGGTGTTGCCGCCATCGATCGTCGCCGGAATCCCTCAAAATGGGTTTGGACGGCCGGTGTTTTAGCCGCAAATCGCCACAGCGATGTCACAGGCCGGCCGTTCATCGGTCGATCCGGTCCGCGCACGACGTTCTGGTCGGCGTCCCCTTCTCCGACAGTCGTTTGCTGCGCCGGATTCCTGGCTCCGGTCGCCGAAAAGCGTGAACAGAGGGGCGGGTCATCTTCTTCGTCGCTGACAACCCAACCCCTGCTGCCGTCGGGATGATTTCGGCATCCCCATTTTTCCCGCTCGCCGTCGATCGTCGCCGCTGCCGTCGACGCGACGTGTCCGGACGTGTGGCCGGAGCTCGAGCTCCTTCTGCTCGCTGCCAACGCCAGACACCGTATCCTGCCGTCCGCTCGCCGCCAACACCAGACGCCGTATCCTGCTGCCGATGATGCTGCCGTATCCGGGCCTGTGGCTGGCGACATTGACGCTGCTTCACCGTGACTACGTGACCTGGCAGTGGGTTCCGGCATCCTTGCTTGACTACGCGTCCTGTGGGTTTTTGCGCGCTGCCTAGTCCACTGCCGTCCGCTCGCCGCCGTTGACGCTGCTGTTGACGCTGCTTCTCCGCTTCTTCTTTTTTTTTTTTTTTTTTGTCTCCCAACAATCTGAAAGGCCAAAAATAGGCTCTGACGTATTTCTTCGCGGCACCACTTTTACACTAGAAGCCCAATTCATCGAGGAAATGGGCCACTCGTCTAACAAGAGTCCGAGCACACAGAGAGAAGTTTAGCCTGGCGCTGACACGTGGATCGGACTATATAACACGTGGCATTTCAACCAGATGCCAGAAGTAAAGGTCTACGGCAGTGGCTGGTATTCGAGACAGCCGGAAAGAAAGACGAGAAAGAACGAGGATGAGCTGGGTTCGGAGAGGATTGGAGAAGCTGGCGAGCCACGCGAAGAAGGGAGTAAAAGATGTGAATTCCCCAACGCTGAGAGGACACCCTCACGCTCAACAGAATGCAGAAGCTGCTGTTGACAACTATTTCAAAACTTCCTTACACAACCAACAGGGGAAGACAACAGCAAAGCTCAAAGAGTTCAAAATCTACAGATGGAATCCCGACAACCCCAACTCCAAGCCTTTCCTCCGCTCCTTCTTCATTAATCTCAACAACTGTGGCCCCATGGTCTCTCTCTTTCTCCCTCTCTCTCTCTCTCTCTCTCTCTCTCATATATATATATATATATATATTATATATATATATATATATAGGTTTACTAGACAAAGTGATTAGGTGGTCCAATTGTGCGAAAAAGCGCTGAAATGGGCATTAGTAGGTTTGGTTTTGTAGCTATTGCTGCTAGATTGATTATCTGGCATGCTGCTTTGCTAGGTGCTGGATGCTCTCCAAAAGATAAAAGCAGAAGAAGACTCCACCTTGACCTACAGAAGGTCATGCAGAGAAGGCATATGCGGTTCATGTGCAATGAACATTGATGGGACCAACACCGTTGCATGCTTGAGGCCCATCGACACTGACATCAGAAAGGCAACCATAATAGCACCGCTCCCTCATATGTTTGTGATTAAAGACCTCGTCGTCGACCTCACGAATTTCTATCAACAATACAAGTAAGAAATACAATACTTCCAGGACAGTTTGCTGCCGGATGAACAGTGTCCATTCATATTGTGATCTTCTCTGCATACTTTTTCTCAGGTCAATTGAGCCGTGGCTGAAGGCAAAGAAGCCATCGGAAGATGACAGGGAATACAGGCAGTCGCCTGTGAATAGGAAGAAGCTAGATGGACTGTATGAGTGTATCCTGTGTGCCTGTTGCAGCACTTCCTGCCCTTCCTACTGGTGGAACCCAGAAGAATTCCTTGGACCTGCGGCACTTCTCCATGCTCTACGTTGGATATCCGATAGGTAATTAATTTCTTACGATCGAAACCTATAATCTTTATTCTTCCTACATGAATTGTTTGTCGAGCTTATCAAACATTATGTTTCTGTTCTTCTACTCGAAGCCTCTTTAGTTCATGAATATTCAGAGAGAAAAACTGTAACATGGGAGATGTCCAATTGCAATTGATATTGTTCATCTGAGCGAACATATATACTCACTCTGACATGAGATCCAAACACCATTTGCATGGGCCTCGTATTTCAGACTCCAGTGATTGTATGTGACTTTTGCAGCCGGGACAATTACGCAGAGGAGAGATTGCAAACGTTAACAGAGGATGAGAAGAGATTGTACAGATGCAGGACTATAAAGAACTGTACCGTCGCGTGCCCGAAGAGCTTGAACCCTGCCAAAGCCATTGCCACGATGAGGGGAATGCACTTGATCTCACGGCCAACACCCATCGGTTGATCTTGATTAGCTGTTCCAGTAGGTTTTGAATTAGGTCAGTCATGAGATGGTACACTACAAAATGTACTGTGTGGCTAGTAAAATGAATGCATTTTTCGTTGGATTGCAATACTCGGGTGCAAATTGTATTCATCAGCTTACTGTTGGCTTCTCACCTTCTTAGTTGGAATGGTGTTTATTAGCTTGCTTTCTGAAAAGGCCCACGAAGTCAGTCCTATACAATGCATCCATTTGATCAGGAGAAGGCCAGATACAACCCCATCTGAACGTGAAACATAATCTATTAAGAGGAGCCAACATCCTCATCTATCTATTAAGAGGAACCAACATCCTTATCTCCATCCGTATTATCTGACTTCTGTACCTAAGTCCAAGTTCTTTGCTGGACGTTACACTATTGTTGTCTACTCATCTACTCTGTTCATGTGTTTTCAGAGCTTTGCTCACTTGTGATTGTTGCCTCTACATTTTAATAAGTTTCCACCCAACCCACATATATATATATATATATATATATATATATATATATATATGATTTTGTCTATGAAATGAGGTTAACTGGAGTTGCATGGAGGCATCCCTTAACTCTTAATTGGATTCCATTTGTGAAATGTTAATCATAGTATTATATACATAATTACTATTTTAACCCAATACTTGCATTAGTACTAACTACGACTTTTTTTATATAGGGGCGATATTATCTATAAAATGAATAAAAAATAAAAAACATATATATTTTTAAACAAACAAAATGGTGGAAAAGAACTTTTGCCTTATTTTTACGTTTCCTATAGTGCATTAGGAAGAGAAGTACTTTGGAAAAGTGAAGGAATGATGTCATAAGCAATATAGGAGTTTCATCAGTTTTAATGAAAAAGTGAAAATAATAATAAAAAAAAATAATAGAATTATTACAATAGTTAAAATATTATATTAATCTCAAAAGGTAGGTAAAGAAGGGTATTACCAACGCACCGGCACTACTAATGCATCCAAACAAAACCTAAGGCAAATAAAATATCTTTTAAAAATATATTTATAAATAGTATGTATTAATAACTATAAAATAGTCAAATATAATAATATAAATCAAAATAAAATAATTAGTATAATAATAATGATAATAGAATATAAAATGAATAAAATAATTACAATATATAAATAAATTATCAAGATAAGATAACATACTCAGAGCCAAACAAGATAAGACACCAAAATTCCCTATTAAAGAAATCTATAAATATGCACTTTTGATTTTTCCACTGAATGAAGTCATGAAATAAAATTATTAGCAAAAAAGGCTATTAAGGATCTATTATAAAAAAGGTTTAAATTCATTCATTTTAGGCTTATTCAAGTTGCTATACTTTCTCTAATAAGATTAGGTATAACTGCATCTATTCTTATTTGTATAACAGATAATCGCCATATAAAATTCTTTGACTTTATTATTGGAATATTACAAACATCTCTACATGCTGGACTAATATATTTTAATAGTTTTCCAAATTAAGCCTAACGGATGGCAATATTCTAGAAACATTATCCGTATTAATACAAACTCAAGGATTTTATATGACTCAAGGATCAAAACCTCTGTATATACAATATAGAATTTATTATAAAGTTATGAAGATACTAATGCCAAAATCCTTGGCATTCAATGAAAAGGGAGCAACTTCATATTTTATTACTAATCTTATTCATAGAAAAATAGAACCTAAGAAAATATTATGGTCGGATATAAAATTATAATTATAATGGACTATAAAAAATGATCAACCAAAAAATTAATAAAACAATGCCCATTTGATATTGAATCCATAATAAAAACCCCTATTGAAATAACTTTAAATTTTTAGCAGCCTATAAAAAGAAACTCTATTTATACATCTAGGCCTAGTAGTTCAAATCAAGTATTCCAACACCACTTCCTATCATAAGAACTAATTTTGATTCCAAAATATAATGATTTCCTGAATTAAGTCTATCTAATAGATTTTCATTAAAATATAAATCAAATATAGCTAGACCACAGAATAATATCACCCAATATTGAACTTGATGAATCATATTTCCAATTAAATGTTATAATAGATATTGCTAACTTTGTTTTCGATAAAGAACTATTATTACAAGACTATAAATCCTCTTATAATGCTAAGAAAAAATATTTTATTAAAAATATATTCAAAAGAGCAATTAAATAATCTTATTAGATAATGGTTACAAAATGTCATTATAACAAAACAAAACATAGGATTTTTTAATTGGTATGATAAACAAGTTGAAAAAAAACTATTAATGCAATGGGAACTCCTATTTGAACCTCTTCATTAGGACAAGATCAACCCTTTCCCAATAATATTCCACCAGCCATTAAAACTATAGCATATGGATTTACCAACCAATTAAAAGGTTAGTGGGAAATACAATTATCTCAAGATGAACAAATGAGTATAATAAATGACCCTGAACCAATAGAAACTTTAATAAGTACCATTATTTATCAATTTTTAGGAAAAGTAGAAGATTATCAAGCTATAGTAAGAGAAAGATTATTGAAATTAAGATGTAAAAAATTATCTAATTATAAATGGTATAAAGTTGTTTTTATGACAAATGTCCATTTATTAGATCATGGTTTTGCCCTCAATTATAAAGAAATTTTTTTACAAGGACTACCTTCTGTCTTTGAAAATAAAGTAAAAACCCTTATTAAATAAGAACATAAAGAAAAATTAGCTTATGACAATTATATATGGGGAACCTTATTTACAAAATTCCAAACTATAGCCAATGAATTTTGTAATCTTAAAAGAGTAAAAGAAACAAAATTTCTTAAAAGCCAAGAATTTTAAATTTTTGTTCACAATATGGTATTGAAAGAGTACCTTTTGAAAAGAATATATTGAGACCCAAACATCCAAAAACTAAATATTTTAAAACCCGAACATCTTCCAGACCATCTTGTACGAAAGAAAAATCTAAATTAACTAGAAAAAGGTATAAAAATAGACCTAAAACCAAATATAAAGATGAAAGAAATATTAAATGTTATAAATATAAAAAATATGGACATTATGCTTTGAAATATTATAAAAGACAAGTTAGAGAATTATTATTACAAAAAGACTTAGATTTAGAAATAATAACTAAATAATTAAAAGAACTATCATACTCTTCCTTTGATTCAAAAGAAGATACACAAAGTCTATCATCAAATTCTTTTGAAAGCAATTTACAAGACATCCCTTAAAAAATTTCAAAATGTCAGTGTTCTATATCTCCTCAAGAATATGAAACCTCTACTACTTCAAATTATTCTTTAAATGTTCTCAATTCCATTGGCAAACTATTTCTAGAACTTATTAATGAAATCCTAGATACTCAACAAAAGGCTCATTTATTAGAAAAAAATTTAAATAATTCTAAAACAAAAGAAAAAGAAAAGAGAAAGAAGAAATCTTAAATTTAGAAAATTTGCCTTCATTATTAAAGATCATAAAAAATCAAAACACCAATTTTAAAAGAATTCCTCAAAAACCTATTATCATTAATGACCTCTAACAAGGAATCAGAATATTAAAGGAAGAAATAATAGAATTAAAAAAAAATTCAAATTCTAGAACTCTAATCTTCTATCAATCCTGAAAAATGATGAAACACTTGTTGAAAATAATACAAAAAAGAATTTGAAAATGAATTAAATAAAAAAATCAAGCTTCTACACCACACTTACCTTTAACTCTAAACCATATTGAAGAAGTATTATCAACAAAATGATATTCTAAAATTACTCTTAAGATACTAGATTATCCAAATGATTTTATCTTAGAAACTATTGCCTTAATAAATTCTAGAGCAGATTTAAATTATATCAAAAAAGGTATTATACCATCAAAATATTTTAAAAAAACTACTTCTATCACTACAGCTGATGGTAAGGATATGAAAGTAAATTATAAATTATCTAAAGCCCACATTTGAAACAAACATATTTGTTTCTAAACTCCATTTATCTTAATTAAAAACATGCAACAAAAAATTATTTTGGGAACTACATTCCTTCAAATGATTAAACCATTTATGGTCACCAATGAAGGGCTTCATTCTAATGGTAATTTTATATCTGACTATAATATTTTCTTAGGTTCTATTTTTCTATGAATAAAATTAGTAATAAAATATGGAGTTGCTCCCTTTTCGTTGAATACTAAAGATTTTGGCATTAGTGTTTTCACAATTTTATAATACATTCTATATTGTATCCATAGAGGTTTTGATCCTTAGGTCATATAAAATCCTTGGGATTGTATTAATAAGGATAATGTTTCTTGAATATTGACATATGTTAGGCTTATAGAAAATTTTGAAAAACTATTAAAATATACTGGTCCAGCATGTAGAAATGTTTGTAATATTCCAAGAATAGAATCAAAGAATATATGGCGATTATCTTTTAGACAAGCAAGAATAGATGCAGAGATACCTAACCTTGTTAGAGAAAGTGTAACAACTTGAATAAGTTCGAAATAGATGAATTTACACCCTTTTTATAATAGATCCTCAATAGCCTTTTTTGTTAATAATTTTATTTCATTGCTAATAATTTTAATTCGATATTCAGTAGAAAAATCAAAAGTGCCTATTTTATAGATTTCTTTAATAGGATCTTTTGGTATTTTTCTGTTTTGAATAGATTATTTAATGTTTTCATAAACTTTTCCTGACATATTTTGTATATCTCGCATAGTTAGAAAGTCTATTGTAGAGTTGGAGGAGGGAGTAAAAGAGCTACAAGAAGAAGATCATTTCAAAACTTTCTTTATAGAAGCCATTGTCAGCACAGTCAACATCTTAACAACTTAATCCCTTTACACTTTCTGCTATCATGGGTAATAGCTTGTTGCGTGACTTCCGAGCAAATGATTTCTAATAAATAAATTTTTAAAAGAATTTTTTTTAACATTTGATACCAAATTGAGGTCCTAGCGGATATATCAAGTTAATCAGAGTTTAAATATTCATAAATTTTCCAAACATAGTCACTTGAAAACTCAGTTTGCATAGAATTATTATCATAAATATCTTCTGGAATATCATTAAGATCTAATAATAATAAATATATTTCTAAAAATAATTTAGCTACATACAAATAGAGAGATAAATACAAAAACAATCATTGATGATTTAAGCTAATAACATGCTAATATGTTGTTCTAGTTGTTTAATTTATTTTATAACATGAGATATTGAAGTTCTTAATATGATTTAAACATGAATTATATTTATATCAGAGTTAGGATAATGAGTATGAACTTGTTCAATATTTTGCAATAGGATTCAACAGGATTTCTCTATCTTGTTTGAAGAGAATAAGATTAGCACGTAGAGAATCTAGATAACCAAACATTTTATAAATCAAATATAATAATATAAATCAAAATAAAATAATTAGTATAATAATAATAATAGAATATAAAATGAATAAAATAATTACAATACATAAATAATTTTTTGAGATAAGATAATATACTCGCTCCAAACAAGAAAAGATAATATATTATCAACATAAGATAAGTGAGAAAAATGTCTCAAACGTTATTACGAAACATTGGAACGTTGAGAAAGGATGACGAGTCAGCAGGATTCGTGACACGTGTTTTGCCACGTGCACGAGGTGGGCCTTGCTGAATCAAGGCAGGTTTGGTTACCTGGCTGCTGCTATGCTTCATCGCTTTTTCAGGCAAGAAAGCTCTCGCCGGCTTTACCTCAATCAATGCAGCGAAGCCAAGTCCACCTGCCGCTGGACGACTAAATCTCGACAATTATGCTCAGGCATTTCTACAAACACTCAAGGTGCTCCTCGAATGTTTTTCTTCCCTCTCTGCTCTCAAGTTCTCCGAATCTCGCCTTTCGCTCTCTGCGGTGAAATTATTTGAATTCTAAGAGAGGATAATCATTGGGTTTTCAGTTATCATGGATTGGCTAGAAAGTTTCAACCAATTACCATTCTAGAACAGAGTAGGCCAAGTGGGCTATATGTATATATGAAAAGCGCCCATCTCAAAAATAGGGTCCGCTTGCCAAGCAAGTAGGCTTAATTTTCATGGCGTCAGTCTCACAGAAAGTGGCATGTTGGCACGACATGCAGGACCATACCGGTCCTCGTGGTGGCTTGTTCCTTATCCGTTTTATTCAACCAACTGGATTAGGTACTCCACTGAATCATGTCTGAGTTTGATTACCGATTTCTCCGCTGAATCACTACTGAAGACACTCAGTAGAAGTGATGTAGCCCTTGCATTTTGTTGCTGAAATCATGTAGTTTGGTTTGTCTTATGCCCAACATGTTTGCTAGATTGTTTGGTCTGAAGACTCTGAATTACGTGTTCATTTATCCTTCGCTGTGCCTTAAGCATCCACGGTTGTCTTCTTCTTCTCTCTCTGCCCTAGTACTTTTGATGCCTTCTTACATCTGTTGATAAAATGGTATTTGCTGATCCAAATAATTTCATGATAGCCAATTTTTTAGTTACCTCAAAAAATGCAATTTGACATGCTCATTTGGAAGCACATGTTGGTTGTTATTAATATCATATCTGTATAAATCATACTTGTCTGGCAGCCATGACTATTTGCCTTTTTCGTTAAATTTTGTGTGAAGATTTGGTCTAGTTTTTCTATTGATAAAAAAAAAATGTAAACATTTTAGAAGTAATGTAAAATATCTTTCATTATGAGAGAAGTTCGATTTGAATGCGTAAGACACAAGCATCGTTGGTATTGTCAACCGTTGGTATGTAGCACATAGACAGGTGTTGGGGTTATTAACCATTGGTTTTGAGGAGTTTGGCCCATAGCCCTAGCAAAAGGTGGACAAGCATGCCCAAATTTTTTAAACTATGTAATTGTACTGTTATTTGAGGAAATTTTCAGGCAAGCCTGTTCACATGTAATTATTTTATGTTCCTTTTTGGCCCATCTTTTATGGGGTTGACCGTGTTTTCTACACAAATCCAGTTTACAATGAATGTTTTTCTCTCCATTATATAATGTGAATTGGCCTGAAAAAGCTGTTTATGAAATTGATTTTATACAGCCATGTCTGGAATAGTAGGAGACACCCAGTGGTTGGAGTGGATCCATCTCTCTCTGATATATGAGTTGCTTACATGATGTTTAGACAGCCTGATTTAACAAATTTAATTGGATATGTCTAATTGATCACATCCAAATGCAACTTTGAAGGTTAGGCAAACCAATCTAGAACTAGTATAAGTTGATCAAAGGTTTGTATGTAAATGTGAGCTAGATGTATTTGATCCATCCATTAGGCATAATGCTTTTTTAGAGTTTACTAAAAAATATCAGCTTTGTGCATGACCTATGTGATTACAAAACATCTGCTTTGTGCATGACTTATGCAAGACACATTGCAATATCACATGCTATGATTCAAAGGATAATTTGTTGTAACTTATGAAGCCAGAAGAAGTCTTCCAGATTAGAAATCTTGTTTGTCATTTTCATGAAATTGTGAAAAACCTATATCTGTGTGGTGGATTGCACCGCCCTTCTTAACCATCCATTTCTTTCTTCACCAACCTTGCAAGTGGGGACTTCCAGTCATGGAGATTCTAAGGCATTACGTAGTCCATTTTGGTCCCTAGTGGATCAATTGTTTGAATCAGAAAGCAGCTGCCACATGTTTGCAATCCCATGAGTTAGCAAATTATACATTTGTTTGATAAGGAAAGCCTAACATGTACTTGTTGCCGACTCATTTGTTGCCTGCTATCTGGATGACTGAGGGCTTTGGTGACCTTCAAATGTACTGTGGAGGGATGGGGAAAAATGAATTAGTATAAAGAATTTAACAAGTGAAATCAAATGGTTAGGATTGGTTAATCAAATTGGTTTTGTGCTTCATGGGAAGTTTAAAGAAGAAAATTATGAACGGAGGTTGGAGATGCTGACTTGGTCCTTCACCATCATGCATCTATTAGGTCATCCCCCTTCACTCTTCACCTTTTGCTACGGGATTGCATATTCCCAGATATTACAATCATTTCAAAACCCACTCCTTGCTTCCTTGAGTTGAATTTGATTTAGGGTAAAACTGTTGTATATGATTCCCTCTAACATAGGTCTTAACATCTTGCAATCTTAACATGTTATCAAGTGCAAAAATCTTAGACATGTAATATTGGCCATGCTATGTAATTTGCTGTTTGTGACATTTGGATATGACTCTTCACACTTTCTCCTTGGAATTTATTACTCATGAATCTTGGTTTCTTGAAATTGGACAATGTTTTGGTCCTAGGTGTGTGTATGACGAGTGCATTCATTTCTGCAAGTGGTTGTGCAAGTGTCACGACATGTCATTCATTGCCAGTATATGATCCTTTTCACATATGCACTTTGTATTAAAATCACTTGTATTTTTGCAAATCTGCTCTAAACAAGTTATGGTTATAGGTCAGGTTCACTTGGAAGATTTCAATGCCATGGTTATGCTGCATCTCCAAAGTACAAGGACAAGAGGCTACCTATGGTTGATGAATCATTACAGTTGCATCCTTCATCATGGACTAATTATGTTGTTGTATGTTACCTGAGGTCTGTTGAGTCTGCTCTGTTATTTATTGCTATTTTCTTCTGACAATAGTCAAATGCTATTTTTAATTTTCTGTATATTTATATCTTGTGGAGTGATGCATTCAGAATTGTATGAAATGGTTTGTTTGCAGCCTGCTGCTTTACTAGTGTTTGCAGGAGCTGGCATGATTATCCACTACAATGATAAGAGGAGAGAAATTCCTAAAGGTTCTTTCTCAATGTTGAAAAAATTTCTCCACCACTCATGTTTGCTTAACCCGGCATGTTCTGGTCTAGTCATGGTTCTCTTGTAATTCACTAAAATGATCTAATTGCATCGGATATGTTGTGACCATCTTGATCAGTTTTGCATATAAATAGCAGCAGTCAACGTGTTGTAATCATTTCATTTAGAGCAGAAGACAAATGCTTGATATTATATTGGTATGCTTTCATTTACTTGGATTTGTAGATCTGTTGGCTTAACCTGCTGAAAGTTAATTGAATTCATCATGGTTGAGGGGGAGATATAAATTAGAGCTTACTAAATGCACATAATGAAGAATGTTGCTGAATTACTTTATCTGCCAAATCCACCATATTCACTGTAGATGTATGAGTTAGATCTGACTTGAAAATTCATTGATGTTCATGCTTTTCTGACTGTAGAAGCCTTACTCTAGTATAAAGTGAACTTGAAGAAAACTGTTTATTGGCCCATGATTGTGTTGAAATTATAATGTTTTATATCATTTAATAAAGGTTGATCCAGATTCTGCCATGAGGAAATACTTGTTTACCACCACATCACATAACTGGGATGACAGATACCTTCACCAATTTGAAATCTACCTTTAACTGGTCCTAATTTATGACCTTTTAAAGATTTGTGTACTTCATCCTTTTTTGGCTTCCACTTTCTAAGTACTACTATGGAAATAACCTTATTTGGCTTAACTGTTTCTGCTGCTATAATATTAATGCTTTTGTTGCATATGCTGTGCTTCCAGATATGCTCTAGCCACAAACCAGCTTCTGGAATCTTTTTTCACATATTATTTCTATTATATATATGTTTAATGATGGAGAGGAATGGTGCATCAAGATGCTTGTAGCTAACCCCAATTAGTCGGAAATGTTGGGTAAGGCTCTGCTGAAGCTACTGTTCATGATGATGATGAAGCAATGCTTTGATTTCATTTTTTTCCCAGGATCATCTCAAGGAACAGAGAATGGAAGAAATTCCATCAAAGGACCTGCAACTGGAGTCCCATTCAGGCTTATTGACATGAACTTGTGGTAACTGATAGAGACCTAAGGGGAAATTGGGTTCTAATGTACTTAGTATATACTTCTTCTCCAAATGTTGGCCCACAGGAGCTTCAAAAGATGGCCAAGGCTATTGATATTATAGGTTAAGATCCTTTCTTCTTTGCTTGGTTGCCATTTTGCCATCTTTGAGTGGTTTTCCTGAATTTTATGCTTTTCTAAATTCCTCTTCCAAGGTTCATTAGATCTCATTTTCCTCTGTTGATGTCAATCTGCATAATCTCTTTGGACTAAATTTGATTTTATAATGAACCTGAGTGTTCGCTTTGGATTAAATCTATTTCTTAGTCTTTTTGTTAGGTGCTAAGATTTTGTTCTTTATTTCTTCCTCCCTTTTCTTGTTATTTGAAAACCATAATTGTTTTATGCAAGAGAGACACGCTAACTGAATTCTTTAGGTTTGCTCTCTTTCAAGATGTGCGATTGAAATGTATGCATAAAATCTGGAATATTATATGCAAAACCTGGAACATTTGTCAGTTGGCTGCAACTATGTAGGAGTGATCCATAAACTGGGCCAGCCCTGTCAACAGGGAGGGCAACACATGGTTTTCTGTGTGTACTAACTGCCAGGCTATACATGTGATATTCTCGTGGACTGTTGGTTGATAAATGTGGACTTATTGATTACTCCACTATAATTTTAAGGGCTGAGTGATGCTTGGAGTTCACCCACCATACAGACTGGGTATTGCTTAATTGAAGCATATAATCTCAGTATCGGACATGGGTTTTTGCTTTGACCATTTAGGATGTGTTTGTTTACAAAAAAAATTCATGATTAGTCAGACAAATTTTGGTGCAGGTTTTCATGAGATTCAATCAGCCAAACATTTTTGGAATGGATAACAGCGTTTCGATTGGTCCTTCCCATTTTATCATGTGAGAAGGGTGTTTACTCTCATCTCCTGCAGCAAATGATTCTTATTATAACATTGTAAAATTTAAGATTGCTTGCATTTGCCGAAGTACAATTACCCTGTAAATGTCATTTTACTTAAATCCATCAATCTAAGCTGATGACATTTTCCATATCTAATTGAATAGTACAGTCAAGAAAGGTACTTGCACTAGTGGGTTCTTCTAAAAAATTGTCCACTCATTTGCATCATTTTAACAGGAAAAGAAAAAGTGAGGAAAACGATGCAAAGATCTACTTTTCAACATGGAATTTCCATAGTTAATGATTGAAGAGAGCTGATGATGGATGGTTGTATAATGGCATTATATTTTTTCTTTTTTCACCTTTGGTGTTTACTGTTCATTGCATCCATGATTTCTTGTGATTGATGATTCAAGACCGATGTTTTGTATTTTGTTGGAATGAGTCCAAACAGAACCTCAAGATCCTACCGGTTTTTATCACCATTGACCCTCAGAGGGATACCCCATCTCATCTCTGAGCATATCCCCAAGGTCAATCTCTCAGTTCATCTTTTATCATTCTGCATTCAACGAATTAACTTTCCAAATAATAAAGCTCAACTATCATACATTATAACTCCCTGATTGCAGAATTTGATCCAAGAATAGTTGGATTGATGGGATCTGTTGCTGCAATAATAAGGCAGATTGCACAGGAATACCATGTTTTTTTTAAAAGGGTTGATGAAGATAGTGAAGATTGTTTCATCCAATCTTCACACAACATGTATGTGCTAGCACCATCTAGTTTCAAAGTTGACCTGAGCGATATAAACCCTCATGCAGGCAAATGTGCCAAATTGGTTCATCAATGGAACATCTGAATCTGCATCAGGTTCATACTGCACCATGCATGGACAAGATTTTACTTATAGAAGTATCAAGAGGCTGGTCACTGGTTAGGCAGGTTGCTTCTGAACATTGGCATGACCAAGTTGGCAATTCGCTGAACTGTCCATTGTATTCTGGTGACATCATCTATACAGTTGGGTGCAATAGCTCCTGATGCATGGATCAGATCTTAATCTCCCACGCATGCAGCTTGAGAGGCCTTCTAGTGTTACAATGCAACTATTGCTTAATAGTGTGAATTATCATGTCAGGTACCTGCTGGACCCAAACATTGAAATGGTGAGACCATTTGGGTTGTGATGCAGACCAACTAGTGGAAGCCATATTGAAGGAGGTAAACAGAATGTCCAGTTCAGATAAAAGAGCATCAAACTGATTTTGGATGCCTCCTCTTATTGTAGTGTATACCATTTCCTCAATTTTTACCCTTGATTTTACTTTTGGCCTCCTAGTGGAAGGCTTTAAACGAAGGGTGTCATTTATTTTCATCATGAGCCTAAGCCTTTCCTGCTTCCGACTATTGTTACTCGGTTTCGATTTTGTTCATACAGCCTTTGCATGGATCCAATCTTGTAGTGATATTGATTTCCATCTACCTTGCATGTCTTTTTTCTGTCTAGCGAGGTGAGAAGCTTATCCCCTGTAGCCGAAATGACCATGTGCAATAACATGAATGCTCATTCTTTAGAATGAATGTTATTGTGATTAAGAAATCTCTGGCCGGAAACCATCAACAACTATTTGATATCTTGTTTGCAACCCATGCTTGAATGTGCATCCTACCAATCAGCCCAATTGATGGAGATCTATTCATTTGTGTCAGTCGCTCAAGGTTCACGACGAAATTGTTTTTCTCACCTTGCAAAAGAAGATAACAAGAAGACTTAAGAAAGTTGTGTTGTGCATCATATGGCTTCACTTGTGCATGCTCAGTATCACATTTCCTACGGAGCCACTCACATATCTTATGAAAGAGGTGCTAGAATTTTGGAATATTGTCATCGGTGGAAGTTTGACAGCTAATTTCATACTTCGATGCGAAGCATATTTTTTCCCACTCTCTTTTTGTTACTCTATCCTGCAGGATGGATGATGCCTGTTTTCATAGTGAATATCTGTTGTCTTTTTGTTTCTAAATACTTAGAAGTAATGTATTTTATGTATGGCTGTGAATTATGTTTCAATCTAGTAGAATGACACTAGATCAGACCCATACAAGGGCCGTTGAACCTTTATCCTATCCAAAGCTGAAGGGAAAATGGGAGTTCCTAGCATTGAGGCCTACAGCCTTGGGACCTAATAGTTTCCAGCCGTCTCATTACAGGATGTTACCCACGTGCTCAATCTCAACCACCCGCTTTTGCGTCTAGACA
Source organism: Pouteria campechiana (assembly GCA_036873735.1). NCBI lineage: Eukaryota > Viridiplantae > Streptophyta > Magnoliopsida > Ericales > Sapotaceae > Pouteria > Pouteria campechiana. The sequence continues at coordinate 10,824 of JAYJMB010057235.1, read as the reverse complement.
GATGTGAGGTTCGTAGTCACAATGTCGCATGGTGATCATCCTTGGATGATGGCCCTCCGTTGGAGATTTTGATAATTTAGCTGGTTAATCATCACTGCTTGGACAGGCGTTATTCCAATTATTACTTAGGAGGGGTACGTGGCAGCAGCACTGATGAGGAAGCATCCGCAATGAAACATGGTCCCCTGTGAAATGATGGCTTCCATCATTTCTACCTTTGTGATATTCCCCTTGAAATTTGGTAGGCTTGTAATGACAGAATCTTACAGGTGAGGGAAGATGGCCGGTGAAATCCGTTGGGTTTTGAGTTTGATTATCGGGCGCGATGTTTATTTTAAATTAAATTCTACTTAACGAAATCTATTAAGTATGATGTTTAAAAAATCCTTCATTTTTTTCTTTTTATTACTACAGCATATATAAATGATTGTAGATGCATTTGTGTTAACTTTTTTAAAGTCGTGTTGGCCAACCCTTGCATAAAAATGTAAATAGTTGACTTTATTTAGTTTGATAACAATAAAAAGAAACATATGATGAAAAATAGTGAGTATAAATTGTAAAGGTCTACTTAAAATAGCTATTCTAATGAAATATTAGTTAAGGTGTAACTTAAGCAATTAAATGAGCTATGACACTGTAACAAAGATATGAATTTATATCTATTTATCCTGAATATTGTAACACAGTCGGGTTGGGTCCAGATAAATCTGATTTAAATTCTGAAGCGGGTCCCAATAAAATCCGATGAGAGGTTCACTTTCGGGAAAGATGTGATCTACATGGGATGGAACAGATAATGAAGATGGACGGCAACCGTCGAAAAAGGCTTTTTTGGAATCTTGCATGCCACAACATGCCCATTCCTTATCGACATCTTTGTTATTGCACTCAAGGCGTTTGGTAGAAATCTACAATCGTACATCGTGCCGGCTCCCAATCCTAGCAGCAAACCAAGGTGGTGGTTTGGAGTTCTGTGAACTATAGGATGAGTTAAACTAATTATTGGACCGATTCGTTTATCTATTCCACGTTGACTACCCATTCTCAATGTCATGGACCAACGCCAAGCCTCGGATCATGAACGAAAAGCAGCTTTAGTCATTTATTGGGTGGTGTTGCGGCTAAATTGGAAACGTTGCTGACGACGCCTTGGAGTTTTAAAAACCCCATGTCTGGTATCTTATTTAGCGGTAAGATGGGAGCCTCCAGGCCCTCCACCAGTTCAACTGGGCTACAGCGATAGCAGTTTTCACGTGTTTTCATCTCATCTGCAGTCTGGTAGTTAAGTCCGTTAAAACAAGGATCATACTTCTGCCTCTGACTGAGAACAGCCGCAGTGCCCCCTAACCTGCTGACCTGACTAGTTAATACATTTGCCTCTGCATCCAATTAAAGGGTATTGGGAACTTCTCAGCCTTTGTCCTGGAAAGGATCTGGAGACGGTTGTCATTTATTCTTTTCATATCTACAGTTACTCCGCCAGCAGATCAGATTGCGGGTACAATAGAGGGGGGGTGGGGGTGGTTGGGGGTTCTATTGTAACTCTGAACTCAAGATTGATAAAGCAATCTCGGCCATCCGATCAATGTGCTTGGATACATTATTGTCCACCCATTTAAGCTCTGGAAACCCGTTTTGATGCCTGATTAGATGGTCTAGATCGTCAGACGGTTGGGTAGTGGGCACTGTTGTGGGTGATCCAGGTGGCGACAAATATTACTGAAAAGGCTAAGGTGGAATAATCACCAACGACGATATAAATTAGAAGTTAAGAAACAATCATTAGAGTAATCAAAATACATAAAACTCACAGGAAATACATACATGCCAACATTTGAAGAGACAGAAGACTATACAAAAATAGTACAATCTCAAATCAGATCACAATCAAATCGAACCTATATCGTGGATTCTCCAAACAAAAAACTGCCCAAATGAGGAGATGACAATTGGGAAAAGGATATGGACATCTACATCGACCCAGGCTGATTTTTAAACACCCATTTCCCATCTTGGCAAAGATATATGACTGTATCATGTCCGTCTCGATTTTGCACTTTGCAGTATCATGTCCGGTTACCAAAATGGAAAATGTGTAGGTACGGTAAATCAACTGGAGAGGTGTAGACTGTTAATCCCCAAAACAAATAACAACAAATGAAGAAAAGAACATTAGAATAAAAAAAAAAGGACCGTACCATGATCATTTATCATTACGATCATCATGACCGTCCATCATCTCTTCCAACTTCGGCTCCTTGAGAAAGGATCTCTTCTCTTAACAACCCACGTCTCCTTTGCAATATCAGAAGACACTTTGAAGAAATCTGGAGCATAGCTCATCAAAACCAACTTCTCCTTCTTCTTCTCTTCCTCCAATATTTTTTTAACGCTCTCCTTACCGTCTTCTTCCTCTTTTTCTTCTTCTTCTACTTCGCCGCCTCCTCTTCTTTCTCTATCCAACCACCCTTTTGCAGGCGCAGACCTACACCTCATGAGCAAAAGAGCATTGGGAGGTGGGGCAACTTGCCCAGCATCACGCCTATCCTCATCGGACTTAGTTCTCTCTTCTCCTCCCTCTTCTTTTGCACTCTGGTTCTCCTGCAAGACCATGAACCACTTGGAAAAGATTGTCCTAGAAGGGCTACTTCCTCTATCTTCCTGCTCATCATCTGCCTCATTTTCTTCTTCATCTGAAGAGGTATCCGAGTCCACAACAGACCCATGAAAAGACCCAAAACACCGTAGGTCGAATCGCAGGCTCCTCAACGCCGTCAAAAACTGCATAATATCCTTCTTGAAGCCAACAGACTCCAGCCACGTGGGTTTCCTTCTGATCTTTCTGTGGCCGCTGTTGTGGATCCTCTCAATCTCTTCCATGACAGATTGCCAATTCTTGCAAGAGGCAGCTGATGACTTGTACTTGGGCCTGACCTTGATCTGACCAGCGCAGGTGACTTTTGGGGAGGTGGGTTCTGATATTTCCGAGTTGTCGGGTTTGTTAGGCTTTGTCCTGAAGAGAGGACTAGCTTGGCCTCTTGATCTTTGATGATGGTGGTGATGGCGCTTGCTCGGCTCTGTAGACGATCGAGATGGACTACAGATGGGCTTCGGCATGAGGGTGAGATGGGCTCGTGAAGGAAAACAGACCAGCAGATCCGCTGTTGGGTTTCCTCCATTTCCCCCTGCTCTTCTCACATCTCTTCCCTTCATCTCCCTCTCGTTTTCCTTTATTTTCTTCTTCTTTCTATGGCTCTCTCTCTCTCTCTCTGGTTTTTCTTTCTTTTCTTCTTCTTTCTATGGCTTCTGAGCTGACGCCGTGCTTCGTGTTTGTTTAAAAGGAGAGAGATGGGACTTGCCAGCTTTCCTTCTCCTTCCTTTTCCTCGCTTTTTAAAGACTCCGGAAGTCTGCCAACCTGCCGCTCGAGTACACGTTTTGAAGTGAACTCGCTCCCACACGCGTGCACATGGCACACGAGAGGAACATCCGAGCCTCTTATTTCGCAATATCCTTTTGTTAAGATTTGTGTAATATGGCGCCAATCGAATGATCATATTGGTGACTTTTCCACGTAATTTATATTGACCGTCCAAATTATTCTGCACGTAATTTGGACCAAATAACAACATTTTCGGATCAATTTCTTGTGAAAAGAATCTGAAATTTTTTGGATTGATAAATGAGTGGTATAGATTTAACCCAATTATTGTGTTTTTTACAAGTGGATAGAGGGTGCACGTAGTAGTGGTTGCTACATCTAGATCACCTTAAATTTTTTCTCTTCTTTACTTCGGCTCTGCTCCTTTTTCCTCCTTCGGGGTGTTGTCACGGGGTGAGCTTTTATTTCTCGGCCTTTGCTTTTGATGGTAGGAAATTCATTTAAAAGGAGGAAGGGACCACGGGGCCTTGTTTCATCATATGCTTTGGTAGGTTCCCATTTTTTTTAAGACCCAATACTCTGTTGCTTTGATTGTTTTAATATACGCAATTAAGCAGATGATGCACCTAACTTCAGTGTAGGTCATTTTTATAGTGCCTCTTATGTATCCTACCAATCCAGATCATGATAACATCCAGACGATATACATCATTTAGAGGTATGTCTGCCTAAATGGATGGTATGAGAACAATTGCTTCATTTTTTGAGTTTCTAGTGGCAATTTGTTATGTGCACCTTTTGGGTATATTTGGTTGGCGATAAAGGACGTAAAATGTAAAAAGAAAGGGTAAAAGAAATACAAGATATTAGCAGAATACCACTACTGATGTCATTTTTAAAATTAATGAAAATAAAATAGATGTATTTTCTTAAAAAAGATAAAGGATAATAACAAGAAAAAAGTAGAATTGTTAACATTACATAGACTTTACTACATAGAAAATTATACAATTAGAATGTCATGT
>JAYJMB010057224.1:0-27388 GCA_036873735.1 Pouteria campechiana | reverse complement strand
ATTCTTTTTTATTCCATTTTGGAAATTCTCATGTTGTTTTTGTTCCTCTCATTTCTCTAGAAATTATGATATTTCAACATACTTTATGGTTGATGTTGGAAAATACTTTATGGCTTTGATAATATTTGATAGTTCATGATTGTGGATGAATATTTCATTGGGATTAAATAGCCTATGTGAATGAATGTTGACGACTATTATGAATACTAACTGTACATATGGTCTGAGAAGTGGAGATTCTATGTTAGTGTAAGAGACTGAAAAGTGATTAAATGATTTCTTTTTAAGTTCTTGAGATAAAGAAAGGTATGATTTTCAATGAAGGTTTTGTCATCATCATAATTGCATAATTAGTAATAGGACCAAGTATCATAATTACAATTTTCAAATACAAAAGGAACTCAATTATATTAAATGCAGCAAATCAATAGCCTGCTAAATTTAGGCAGATGTAATGAAATGAACAGTTGTCGCATTTAGGCAAATGCAATGAATTAAACAATTGTTGCGTTTAGGAAAATGCGGTAAAATAAATAGTTGCTGGATTTAGGCTAATACAATGAATTGAGAAATTGTTGCATTTAGATAAATGCAGCAAAATGAATATTTGCTGCATTTAGGCAAATGAAACAAAATGAGCAATTGCTACATTTAAGCAAATGCAGCAAAATGAATAGTTGCTACGTCAAATGCAACGAAATGAACAATTGTTGCTTATAGGTAGATGCAGCGAAATGATTATTTGCTGCGTTCAGGCAAAATGAATAGTTGGCTGCATTTAGGTAGATGCAGCTAAATGGGTAGTTGCCGCATTTATCCAAATGCAACAAATTGAGAAATGGTTGCATTTGAGTATAGTATATGTAATGTAGCAAATGCAACCAACTGGCAACAATATTTTTTGGCTACATCTGCCTTAACGCAGCAAAAAAAGACCTAATGTAGCTATTAGGTTGGCTCATCTGCTCATTTTTGTTGTAGTGCTTGTGGTGGTCAGATAATACTAAATAATTATCACCTTTACAGTGGTTAGATTATAGAGACTAATCCTTATTTGTATAATGACTTGTTGGTAATTATCATTAGATAATTGAAGATAATTAACATACCTTGTTAAGCGAAAATCTAATTGATTCGCTTTACAAGCCTTTCTCTTACTCTATCGATTTGCTACTAGAGTCTTCTACCAATTTAGGCATTCCAAATACTTAGAGTTAAGCACTAATGGATTTTCAAAGAATAACCAAGGAGAATATATAGAGAAGAAGCCTCTTTATGTATACAATTTTTTATAAGAATGGGACTTATACATTCACTTGTGTAACAATGCAATCCAAGACTCGGATTTCTATTAAAACATGGACACATAGTCAAGAAATAACTTCTCCCACTTATATATATTGTACAATTGATCTCTCAAATCTTGTATAAATTTTCACTTCATACAGGTAATATTGGTTCTCATTAATAGTTGGCTTAACCCAAGAGGGGGAGAGTGAATTAGGTTTATGAAAATTTGTAGCTTAACCCTTGTATAATCAAATTCCCTCTTTTTCATGCTAATTTGCAGATAATAATGAAATGAATAATAAAATAATGGAAAGCAGGAGAATAAAGCAGTCACACTCAAACACATGATGTATAGTAGTTCAAGCAACTGTCCCTATTCCACTTTTCCAAGAGCACACTCCTTTAGTGCCTTAGGTTCCACTATATCTTATAATAGAAGTACAAATAGTGCACTCAACACTCTTCTAGATTCCAACTCTAGGGGGCATAAGCTTAGTGCCTCTGCACTCTTTTAGATTCCAGCTCTAGGGGGCGTATACACTTAGTGCACCTAGTACTTTTTTTTATTCTAGCTCAAGGGGGCATAAACTTTTGGTGTCATTGCACTCTTCAAGATTCCAGCTTTAGGTGGCATATACAAATTGACAATTTATTTGTGAGACACACTCCATCAAATAGATTTGTCCTTCTTGAGCTTGGTCTCCTTTACCAACTCAAGGGATTACATAAATAAAAATAGAAAAAAAGACTTACACTTTAAATCATGCTTCTTGGTGAGCATCAGGGAATGTTGAGCATATTATTAGCTTGATTTTGGTGACGAACATTCTTCATGTGTGTTTTGATGATGAGCAAAAATATAAGTAAAACATTAAGGTACTAACAATCTGTTTTGAAGAATGTTGTAGAAATATTAATGATAAAAGGAAGAAACAAAGAAATGCTCATTAAAAATAGGTATATGAATTACATATATACCTAAATCAATAAAACAAAAATTATGAAATATTAAAGACATGCTTCTAAGAAAATATGAGTAACTTTGGAGTCTTTTCAAACACACTTTGGAGTGGTTTGCAATGCTTCGAAGCAGTTATAACGAACTTCGAAGATGTTTGGGAATGCTTTAGAGATGTTCGAGGATGCTTCGGAGAATATTGAAAAAGCGTCAGAGTCTTAATGTTTTAGAGATATTACAACATACTTTAGATAACATTGAAAAAGTGTCAAAATCTTCACAGCAAGCTTCAGAATAAAATTAAATACTTTGAAGAAGTTACAAGTATGTTTCGGAGAAAATTAAAAGCTTTAGAGAAGATAGATAAAGCTTCCAAAAAGATTGAAAAAGCTTCAGAGAAGCTTCAAAGCTTCGGAGATGTTACAATGTGCTTCAGAGATAATTAAGAAAAGCTTTAGAAGTGTCAAGATGCTTCGGAGATGTCATAATACGCTTCGGAAACAACAAGACAAGCTTCGAAGTAAATAGATACGCTTTAGAGAACTTTAAGTCACTTTAGAGAACTTTGAGGCATGCTTCAAAGAACTTTGAATCGCTCCAAAAAACTTTGAGTCATGCTTTAGAGATGTTTTTCAAAACTTTGGATCACTTTTTTGAAGATATTAAAAATTCAGAAAATTAGAATTTCTCTCTACAAAGACTTGTCGCAACTAAAAAGGATTTTAATCACTTTGGAGAATCTGAAGAAAATAATTAAGATTATCCAAAATCAGTCTAAACACCATTTGTTTACTCGTCTCTTCGGAACGCTTAATATGAAAGTAAAAATTTGAAAAAGTCAGCGACAGAAGTAGCAGACCGATACCAGATTGCAGTAAAGTCAGATGTCAGATAAAAGATAAGGTAAAGAAAAATATTTTCAAACATTTTAATGCCTGCCAAAGTCAGCAACGTAAAAATTCTCTAAACCTATAAAAGAGAGATTCTAAAGCAAAAAGAAAACAACTGATTAAATATCATTCAAACATTGCAAAAAGAAAACAACTAATTAAATATCATTCAAACATTGCCGATTACATGAAGAGCATTCAAAATCTTCCTTCAAATGTTTAACCCCAACGGATATAACTCAGTCAGAGCTCTCAAAGTTCAAATTTTTTCTCAATCAAGGACTTTGAATCTTTCACTCTTACTACTTATTCATTTACTTAGAATTTTAAATTTATGTACAAGTCTACCTAAGTAAGAGACATTAATCTATACACTTTACTTTAGTGTTTAGCAACACAACCAGAGTGCTTAGTGTTTATGTATTGAGATAAGCAAGTAGGAAACTTGCTAAAAGGGGGTGAGCTTTTAAAACTAACAAGTTGTGAAAGTTTCTGGTTAGCTTGGAAAACTAGTAAGTTGGTTGGTGAGCTTGTTGTAAAACCAACGTATATTTGATTAGATTGATCAAGGTATTAGTAAACCTGAGTAACCTAGGAAGGGCCAAACCACTATAAAAATCTTGTGTTGTGTATTGTGCAATCTGTTTTACTTATTCGTTCAGCACCATAATCATTTGATTTGGCCAAAAGTTTTAAAAGCTCAATTCACCCCCCATCTTGAGCAAACATTGTATAAGGGACCAACAAGTGGTATCAGAGCAGGCTTCACTAGTTAAATTTTGATTACCAGCATATTAACTTGTGAAGAGATTCAAATGCTTGGTATGTTCAACAATACATTTGCTTAAGGAAAATCTACTTTCAAACTTCCTCTATTTGATGGAACCAATTACGGGTATTGAAAAATGAAAATGCAAAATTTCTTGACTGCCATAGACAGTTGTGGCTTGTAGTAAAAAATAGAAAAACGTTACCAACACTGAAGATAAATACATTGCAGAGGATATACAAGCAGTAGAACGTGATGCTAAGGCATAGAACTGCCTCTACTGTACTTTAATCTCTTCTAAGTTTGAAAAGATTTCTGCATGTGATTTAGCTAAAGAAATTAGGGATAAACTCAAAGTAGCACATGAAGGTACAAACTAGGTAAAGGAGACTAAAATAAATATTCTAATGCAGGAATATGAAGCCTTCTTCATGAAGGAATCAGAAAGCATCTCTGAAATATTTGGAAGTTTTTAGAAAATCACTAACAGCTTAAATAGCTTAGGAGAAAAATACAAAGAGACCAAGCTAGTAATGAAAATCTTGAGATCTCTGCCTAGACACCGGATGCCAAAAGTGATTGCTATACAATAAGCAAAAGATCTAACACAGGTGACAGTAGAAGAACTCATGGGATCACTCATGACCTATGAAGTCCTGATGAAACAAAAAACACCAGATGAAGTCAAAGGTAAGAAAATAATAGCTCTACAAGCAAAATCATAAAATGAAAAATCTTCAAAAGATGCCTTAACTACAGAAGATGATGAGGATATGGCTATGATAACCAGAAGATTCATAAATATGTTCAAGAAGAAAAGATTTGGAAACAATTCCAAGAACTTCAAAAGTAAAAACAAAAAAAGGAAGTTCCAATCTATTACAACTGCAGCAAGCCTAGGCATATGAAGTTTGACTACCTAGAACTAGACTAAAAGCAAGGAGACAAGAAGAAAAGGTATAACTCTTACTTTGATAAAAATAATTTTTCTAATAATAGAAAATTTGGAAATAAGAAGAAAGTAATGGCTGCATGGGAGATGCTGGAAAACATGATGCAAGAAAGCTCAAGTGAATGAAGCTCAATTCGGTTCACTCGGATCCAAAGAAAAAGGATTAAGAAGAACATCATATTGGAATAAGCTTTGTGGCTATCCACAACGATGAGGTAAATTCAAAACCTAGAATTTCTAATATTGAAGAAAACACATTGCTCAAAACTGATCAAAATATCAATTTAGAACTTGAGCAAATTAAAGCAGAAAATCATGCTCTTAAAAAAACTTTAACTACTACCTTATTCAAACTTAAAACAAAGAAAGATATGGGAACCCAAAGAAAGATAAATCACAAAAGAAAATCAGATTCCAGACAGAATATAATTTGGATTCCCAAGACAATTGCTGAAGTTATAAATGTAACTATATATCCAGAAAACAAATTAGTAGCACCTAAAAAATAATGGATGCCAAAATATTCTGCTACTAACCCACATGGACCCATTCCTAAATGGGTACCAAAAGTTATAACTTAAATTTGTTACTATAGGTGTGTTTGAAAGCCACAGAGAATAGCAAGTAGTACATTGATAGTGGTTGCTCCAGACACATGACAGGAGAAAGGGAGCTGTTCACAGAACTAAAAGCTAAAAACAGAGGAATAGTTACCTTTGGGGATAATGAAAAAGGTAGAGTGGTTGGAATTGGTAAAATTGGCCAACCTCCCTCTATTACAATTTCAAATATTTTGTTAGTAGAAGGATTGAAAAACAATCTTTTAAGTGTAAGTCAATTTGTGATAATGGTTACAAAGTTGTATTTGAATTGCATACTTGTTCAATATTAGATAGTTCAAATTCAGTTGTAGTACTTGGAAAAAGACATGGAAATGTGTATTTGGTGGACTTATGTGATATTGAAGTCAAATGTCCTATTGTAAATGAAAATGAACCCATGTTGTGATATAGAAGACTAGGATATGCCAATAAGAATTTGATTGAAAGACTAGATAATAAAGATCTAGTTATTAGTATACTAAAACTTAAATTTGACAATAAATTGTGTGATGCTTGCATGAAAGATAATCAAGTAAAAGAATCATTCAAATCAAACAAAGAAGTATACACAACCAAACCTCTTCAGTTGCTACATATGGATTTAGTTGGTCCAACAAAAACAAGAAGCCTTGGAGGAAAATATTACACATGTCATTGTAGATGACTTTAGTAGATTTACCTGGGTAATGTTTCTAAAATCCAAAGATGAAGCTTTTTCATTCTTTGAGGTATTTTTCAAATGTGTATAGAATGAACAAAGCTCTCATATAGTAGCCATAATGAGTGATCATGGTGGAGAGTTTGAAAACCATAGATTCACTGATGTCCATGAAAACAATGGAATTCTTCAAATATTCTCTGCACTAAGAACACCTCAATAAAATGGAGTAGCTAAAAGGAAAAACAGATCCTTGCAAGAGATGGCAAGGATAATGTTAAGTGAATACAACCATCCACAATATTTTTGGGCTAAAGCAATGAACACAACATGTTATATTATTAACAGAATCTTTACAAGATCTATACTCAACAAAACTCTAGTCGAATTATAGTATGACAAGTAACCAAATATTTCATATTTTCATGCTTTTGGTTGTAAATGCTTTATTCTTAATAATGACAAATAAAACCGAGGCAAATTTGAAAACAAATCTGATGAAGGCATCTCCTTGGTTATTTTATTATTAGTAAAGCATTTAGAGTCTACAATCTAAAAGTAAGACTATAGAGGAATCTATTCATATAAATTTGATAAAAATACTAATTTCTCTAGGAGGACAAGTGATTTTGATGATGAGATAGGTGATTTAATAACTTCAGTTGAGAAAATGAAAATACAAGACAAAGAAGGGGAACCCTTTTAATCTGAAACACAGATGGATGAAGAAGAAACAGGCAATGGACCATCTATCACTGAGATAAATAATGAAGGTAATGATATTTTCCCTAAAGATTGGAGATTTATGCATGATCACCTTGAAAGTCAGATAATTGATGATGTATATGACAAAGTTAAAACTAGATCTTATTATCACCAAGTATGTGATAATTTTGCTTTTATTTATTAAATAGAACTTTACATAGAACAGGCTTTAGAAGATGAAAATTGGATTTCAGCTATGCAAAAAGAATTAGACTAATTCAAAAGAAATAATGTTTGGAGTATTGTTCTAAGACCAAATCATCAATCTATTATCAAAACTAAATGGGTCTTTAGGAATAAATTAGATAAATCTGGAATTGTAGTGAGAAATAAAGCAAGATTAGTAGCAAAAGGGTACTGTTAGGAGGAAGACATTGATTATGAAGAATCATATGCTCCTGTTGCAAGAATTGAAGCCATTAGAATGCTACTTGCATTTGTATCCTTTATGAATTTCAAGTTATATCAGATGGATGTAAAAAGTACATTCTTAAATGGATTTATGAATGAAGAGGTCTATGTAGAACAACCACCTGAGTTTGAAGATCCTTATAACCCAGATCATGTATTCAAACTTAAAAAAACCCTTTATGGTTTAAAACAAGCTCCTAGAGCCTGGTATAAAAGGTTAAGGAAATTTCTCATTGAGAAAGATTTTTTAAGAGGCAAAGTTAATATTACACTCTTCATTAAGCATGCAATGAAAGATATTCTTATAGTTCAAATATACGTTGATGATATAGTATTTGGCACAACTAATGAAAATCTTTGTAAAGATTTTTCTAAGACAATACAGGGAGAGTTTGAAATGAGCTTGATGGGTGAACTCAACTTCTTCTTGGAACTGCAAATTAAGCAGATAAAAGAAAGAATCTTAATTCACCAAGCTAAATACATAAAAGAACTGCTAAAGAAATTCAATATCGAAGATAGAAAAAGGTATGGAATGCCAATGAGCACATCAATAAAAATGGACAAAGATGAAAGAGGTAAGTCTATCTGTCAAAAGCTTTATAGAAACATGATAGGTTCTCTGCTATATTTGACTGCTAGTAGACTTGACATAATGTTTAGTGTATGCATGTGTGCTATATTCCAATCAGAACCAAAAGAGTCAATCATATTGCTGTAAAAAGAATATTTAGATATCTTTTAGATACACCTAATCTTGGATTATGATATCCAAAAGGTTCATATTTTAATTTAATAGGTTACTCAGATGCAAATTTTGCTAGATATAAAGTAGATAGAAAAAGTACCTCAGGATCTTGCCAATTTCTAGGAAGCAAATGTCAGCTGTATTATCAATTGCTGAGGTTGAATATGTAGGGGCAGGTAGTTGTTATGCATAGATCTTATGGATGAAACAACAACTAAAAGACTTTGGACTTAACTTTATTGATATTCCTATTAGATATGACAACACTAGTGCTATAAATCTGACCAAGAATCTAGTTCTACATTCTAGAACTAAACATATAGAAATTTGGAATTATTTTATTAGGGACCATGTTCAAAATCATTACATTAGCTTAGAATTTGTCCCAATAGAAAATCTGCTTGCAAACATCTTCACAAAACCATTACCAAAAGAAAGATTTAACATGATAAGAAGAGAATTAGGCATTCTAGATCCAAGTGCATAAAATGCACAATTCATTAAACAAAGTATTCATAATAACATCATTATTAAAAATATTTTTTTTACTAATCAGCAAGAACATCTACAACAGCCTTTAGCTCCTCAATACGCTAATTAGCCTCAGCCAATTCTTCTTCAAGCTTCTTCATGTTCTCCCTAATGAAGTAGAGGAGATTGAATGGCCTTCAAGAGCAACAATATGCTTTGACTTGGAAGAAATTGAGATAAATGAGAAGGAAAACTCTTTGCATTTTAGTCATTTGAATGCAAATTTGAGGCTAGCTTTTCTTATAGTCATGAACAATGTATATCCAAGAAGAGGAGAAGCAATAGATAACTCTGAAAAAGATGCTAGAATCATGTGGGCATTGAAGAATAGAAGAAAGTTAGACTTAGCCAAACTAATGATAAAGCATATTCACTTGATCAAAGGCACAGCAAGGTTTTCTCTACATTATGGAATGGCCTTGATAAAGCTGATCAAGGAAGCGGGAGTAGATCTCTCTAATGAAAATGAAGAGCTTCATAGAAGTACAGACAAACTAGATGAAAAAGTAATGATAAGAATGGGCTTTACACAAACTGAACAAGGTTGGATCTTTGAAAGACCAAGAAGAGTAACTCAGATGAAAGGGTCCAGACTTGAAGAAAATCCAAAAAGAAGAGATGCTACAGAATAGGCCATTGAGCCAAGACAGGAAACGCCCTCTCATGATGAAGAAGAAAGAACTGAAAGACAAGATTTTATCAGTTCACTAGTAGAAAAGAATTCTTCAGCAGAGAAGAACAAACAGAAGCTATGAGAATAGAACATGCTAAGGAACAAAGGATTAATGTTGAAGAAATAATAAAAGAAATTTTGAGAGAGAATATATGAAGAAATAATAGCAACACACCCACCTTCACCTATCAAACCTACTCACACGCATCAACTATCCACCTCATCCATTCCCACATCCCAGCCTATGTCAAAGGATCTAAAAGACAGAATAACCATGATAGAATATTTTATGCAAACCTTAGCTCTCTAAATGAATGAAAAAAATTATGTTCTTTCAATTGCTATGTCTTCTATGATTCTTAGAGCCAATAGAATTGATCAGAGGCTTGATAGGCTTGATCAGAGACTTGATTCTCTTCAAGCCCTAGTAGAATTATTTCAAAGTCAAACCCACCATTTCCACTTCATTCCAACTCAAACCCATTTCACTCCTCACTTTCCATCACTTCCACACGATTTCTCTCCATCAAGACCCAGCTCACCAATAATAGTAATGCTTTCACCTTCACCTCCTCATCCATTATCAATCTTTATCATTTAAGAGGTTGCTTAGCCCATGAGTCATCCTTCTAACATGACTTCTATCATCCCTTACATTCCCCTTTCACAAGCACAAATTTTTCCACCATCACCAAATCCATCAATTTCAACCTTAGAAAATAATACTGACACTCCCTCAAATGAGTATTATATTTGGATTTCATCTCGACTATGTAATCCTAATATTTTCTAGATGACATTTATCAGATCAGGAGATATAATACCTGACAGAATTGAGGACATTCTACTTGAGTGGACAACTCTCTTAACCGTCCACCAAACCTCAGACATCTTCCAGACTGCACGTATCCTCCCTCTCCACCACAAAAGCCACCTCAAAGAAAACCAATTGATGATAATCCTGATGTTATTCTTTGTCTATCTAATCCAATCATGATGACTTTTTTAGAGTTCGAAGCTAGATCAGAACTCAATCTTGAAGTTGTAAAAATGTTTGCTTCTCAAAATATTGTCATTCCCAAACAAGAATTACTATTTTCAAAACTTGAGGATCCTAACCTTCTTCATAGAATTCTCCCCTAACCTTCTTCATAGGATTCTCCTTCTTCCAAATCCTCCTTTGACTCCAGAAAACCACACCATTACTATTCCAGATATGGAGTCAATTTTGCAAGAGTATTCTATGTCACTCCTTCAAATGCTTCCCAACTTCCAAACCTGTCAGAAAAGTGTTTCCATCTCCCATTGATCTTGATCAACTCTTCATTATGACTCTGGAAGAAAATTCATTCTACAACAATGCCAATCTTGAGGCAATTACTGACAGTTTGCTTCTTCCTTATCCTTAAATGAAAGATCCTTCTCTTCAACACAGGCTAAAAACAATTCAGCTTGCACCAGTGGCATTTCAAAAATTTTCTCCCAAAGTAGAAACCAGAAAATCACCTACAATTCCTAAACCCAAGACTATCCCAAAGCTAAAACTAACCCCAAAACCAAAACCAAAACTTTCATCTCAGCCATCCACCTCCAAACCAAAGAGGAAACCTCAAATTCTGCCTCTTAAAGAACACAAGAAGGCTCCTCTAAAAGGAATCACAATGCACTATCAAGAGTACATTGCAAGAATGAATGACAATACAAAAGCTCTCTCAAAAGGGCTTCCTGTAACCTTTCCTAAATTGCTGGATCCAATTTACAAGGACAAAATCGACTTCATTTTTGTATCAAGCTGTGGAACCACAACTTATACACATGAGCCACCTGTAGCTCTTCCAAAGGATCCATTTTTCATTCCTCCTCCTCCACTAAAAAGGGCTAGAACATCCAAGCCCTCTCCCAAACCATCTTCTTCTAAACCCAAGCCACCTCTTCTACCTTTCAAGATATCTTTTTCAAGACATACAAGAGAAAACCTAAATGAATCTACTTTCTTTTACATTTTTTCTTTCTTACATAATTTTTTTGATCAATGCAAAGTTGAATATTTACATGCATTTTTTTTCTTGTCACGTACTACTACTTGTTTCCACCTTTTTGATTATGACAAAAGGGGGAGAAATGTGAGTGATATAATAGGGAGAAAATGTGAACGAAAATATGAAATCTAGTGAATGTGATGTGAATGCACGGAATGTGATATGCAAATGTAAAATTTATGCTGCATGAAATATAACTAAATTATGTGCATTAATTTAGGGGGAGCCGACTAATTTAGTAAATAGAATTTCTTTTACTGCAAAATAAGTTGCTCCAAGTTTATCTGTTAGACAAACTTTAAAGGGTATATCAATTACTATTTTGTCATCATCAAAAAGGGGAGAATGTTGAGCATATTATTAGCTTGATTTTGATGATGAACATTCTTCATGTATGTTTTGATGATGAACAAAAATATAAGTGAAACATTAAGATACTAATAATCTGCTTTCAAGAATGTTTAGAAATATTAACAATAAAATGAAGAAACAATGAAATGCTCATTAAAAATAGGTATATGAATTACATATATACCTAAATCAATAAAATAGAATTTGTGAAATATTGAAGACATGCTTCAGAGAAAACAAGAGTAACTTTGGAGTCTTTTTAAACATGCTTCAGAGCAGTTATAAGGAACTTCAAAGATGTTTGGGAACGCTTTGGAGATGTTCAAGGATGCTTTGGAGAACATTGAAAAATCATCAGAGTCTTCACAAAATGTTTCAGAGACATTACAACATACTTTGGAGAACATTGAAAAAATATCAAAATCTTCACAGCAAGCTTCAGAGTAAAATTAAACACTTCGGAGAAGTTATAAGTGTGTTTCGGAGAAAATTAGAAAGCTTTGAAGAAGATTGACAAAGCTTCAAAAAAGACTGAAAAAGCTTCGGAGCAGTCACAACGTACTTTGGAGTTCTTTTTCAAAGCTTCGAAGATGTTATAGTTTGCTTCAGAGATAATCAAAAAAAGTTTTGGAAGTGTTAAGTATGCTTCGGAGATGTCACAGTACGCTTCGAAAACAATAGGACAAGCTTAAAAATAAATAGATATGCTTTAGAGAACTTTGAGTTGCTTTAGAGAAATTTGAGGCACACTTCCGAGAACTTTGAGGCACGCTTCAGAGAACTTTGAGTAGCTTCAGAAAACTTTGAGTCATGCTTCGGAGATGTTTTCAAAAATTTAGATCACTTGTCTAGAGAAATTAAAAATTCAAAAAATCCAAACTTCTCTCTACAAAGACCTGTCATAACTAAAAAGGATTTAATCACTTTGGCGAATCCGAAAAAAACAATTAAGATTATCCAAAATCAGTCTAAACACCATCTGTTCACTCGTCTCTTCGGAACACTTAATATGAAAATGAATGTTTGGAAGAGTCACTGACAGAAGTAGCAAACCGATACTAGATTGCAGCAAAGTTAGATGTTAGACAAAAGATAAGCTAAAGAAAAATGTTTTCAAACTTTTGAATGCCTGCCAAAGTCAGCAACGAAAAAATCTCTCTAACCTTATAAAAGAGAGATATAAAAGCAAAAAGAAAACAATTGATTGGATATCATTCAAACATTGATGATTACACAAAGATCATTCAAAATCTTCCTTTAAAACTTTAACCCCAATGGATACAACTCAGTCAGAGCTCTCAAAATTCAAATCTCTTCTCAATCAAGGAGTTTGAATCTTTCACTCTTATTGCTTATTCATTTACTTAGAATTCTGAATTTATGTACAAGTCTGCCTAAGTAAGTAGCATTAATCTATACACTTTAGTATTCAGTAACATAAGTAGAGTGCTTGGTGTTTATGTATTGAGATAAGTAAGTAGGGAACTTGCTGAAAAGGTATAAGTTTATTGGTGAGCTTTTAAAACCAACAAGTTGTGAAAGTTTCTGGTTAGCTTGGAAAATCAGTAAGTTGGTTGGTGAGCTTGTTGTAAAACTAATGTGTATTTGATCAGGTTGAACAGGATATTAGTGGAACCTGAGTTCAGTAGACAAGGCTGACTTAGAGAAGTGGAGTAGTAACCTAGGAAGGGCTAAACCACTATAAAAATATTGTGCTGTGTATTATGCAATTTGTATAATTATTTGATTTTGCCAAAAGTTTTAAAAGCTTAATTCACCCCCCTCTTGAGCTACCATTGCATAAGGTACCAATAGGGAAGACTTGAATTGTTGCTCTTAATGTTGTAGAAGTTCTTCCCTTTTGTGTATTTGAAGAAGCAGGCTTTGATCAAGATTGGAAGATTTGAGCTTTAGAAATGGGTATGTGAAGGTTAATTCTCTTGGCCTAGGGTTACAAAGATTTGTGGAAGATTAATGCTCAAAGAATAATTTCTTCAACTCTTGAAATGTCCCAGTACTTCTCAAATAGATCTTCAAAAGTTTTGATTGTTGGAAGAAGTTGGGGTAGAGAAACGTAGCTTGCAATGTTCAAATTTTTTACCATGAAAACAACAAGTTTTTCTGAAAGTTACTATAGCAATTTTATCATAGAACTTGTGAAGACAACGCTTTTTTTGAAGTTAAATTTCGGACTATATGAAGGTTAGGCCATTTGTCCAAAATTACTATAGCATAATTGTAATAGCCCATGACCACACTATTGAGGTATTGTCTGCTTTGGACCATTATAGTCCACACGGCTGCCTCTACGTGCTTGATGCCCATACAACACCCACAAAAGGTACCTCAATAGGTTTCCACAAGTTCAAGAACTTTCTCCTCCTTTTTAATGTGGGACAGTTCATCCCTACTAACCTTTGCTTAGAAGCCTACCAGGAGTCGCACCTTGTCCAAGCTCTTTCCAGCCCCAATGATCACTCCCTGCCCTCATCAGCCCCGAATGTTATAGGCCCACTAGCTTCCTCTTGGTTCGTCGCCGAACCACTCTACTAGTAGAGGTCCAGTTTTGATATCATTTGTAATAGCTTCTGGCCACATTATTGAGGTATTATCTACTTTAGACCATTACAGTCCTCACGGATTTGCCCCTCTATGGTTGATGCCCATATAACTCTAACAAAAGACGCCTCAGCAGGTTTTCACAGAGCCCAACAATTTAAAGTTCAAGAACTTTCCCTCCTTTTTTTATGTGGGATGGTTCATCCCTGCCACCCTTCGCT
Source organism: Pouteria campechiana (assembly GCA_036873735.1). Lineage (NCBI taxonomy): Eukaryota > Viridiplantae > Streptophyta > Magnoliopsida > Ericales > Sapotaceae > Pouteria > Pouteria campechiana. Next base: position 12,971 of record JAYJMB010057224.1, on the reverse strand, counting down.
TAGAAGCTTGCCAAGAGCTGCACCTTGTCTAGGCTCTTTCTAGCCCTAGCGATCAATCTTGCCCCGGATGTTACACAAATCATTGTAGCACTCACGAAGATAGCATTCCATTCGAAGTTAAATTTTGGATTGTATGAAGGTCGGGCCATCTATCCAAAATTAATATAGTAGTCATTGTACCAGATCACTACAGCACTCGTAAAGATAGTGCTCCATCTGAAGTTAAATTTTGAACTTTATAAAGGTTGGGCTATCTATCCGAAATTACTGTAGCAGTCATTATAGTATATCACCATCGCACTCATGAAGATAGTGTTCTGGCCGAAGTTAAATTTGATACTTTTCATCATATTTTTCATTGTAAATTCAAGCATGATTACTCACATAAGATTTGCATAATTTATGAAGCATGTACATATACTTTAAATCATCTTTGTATATTTCTAAAAAGAAACACATCTAAGCATAATTTCTCTTGCATATAAAAAGATATCTCTATGAAGCACATAGTTTCATTTATGTAAATGTATATACTTGATCCAATACATCACAAAATGATAAACCAAGTTAGTACACTATGGGTCAGGATGATTTCTTCTTTTTCTAAGTTTATCTAATATGCTTGCATAAATGATTTTCCAATAAAATGCATGCATTTCAAGCATATCTTTCTATATTTCAAGCTTTCCAAACTAGAAGCACCATTAGCATAAATTAAGTCTTTTGTAAGTTTTATTGTCATCAAAATCGTACACATAAAACCTAACAATATTTCCCTTTTTATGATGAAAAAATTTAAAGACTTGTGACATTTAAAGAACTTGCTAATGAGTCAATAGAAAACTCCCCTTATCTAATTGGAATGTATAATCTTATGGAGTTTGATAAAGACAGGTCATGACATCTGATGCTATACTTCTTTCTGAGACACAAGTTATGACAACTCAAATTTCTCATAAGTTTCTCCTCCCCTTTTTTCTCAAAATCAACAAGCATGACAACTTAAATGGCGCATGCCTCCCCCTCTTTGTATGGGCAAGCAACTTCTCGCCAAATTCTTCTTTTGCTCCAAACTCTCCCCCTTTTTGTGTTAAGGTCATAAATCATAAGTCTACATATTTCTCCCCTTGTATTGTTTGGTCTTGTATCAATTTATATCCATGAATATGAAAAGAATTAACAATAATAGAGAGTATATACATGTTATGGGCAACATTCAAACATTAAGTAAATCTTATTCAAAAACTCAATTTTAAGGAAAACCAACTAAGTATATGAAATATGAAATACTATTGATCTCCCCCTTTTTACTTTCAAAAGCATATGATTCACAAATAAATCTGCCATTTAACAAACAATCAATCAAAACAGAGATGAGAGTTATCTATTTCCCAATTTTGTCAATCACAATGATGAATTTCATGGTATGGTAAAATCATTCATAAGCATAGTTCATTACAAAGGTTAGCCCATAAAGATTCAAAAACAAACTTTAAAGATGTGTTCATCAAAATTGAATCAAGATACATCTCATCTTAAGGAATTTCTCAAATGTACATCAAATTTTATAAGAAAAATATATATGAAACCTCACCACATCTTTCCAAGAATGAAAACATCACTATTTTAATCACATAAGGTGATAAACACACATCATTTTAGTCATTCAATAGTAATGATATGATAATGCATGATCCTAGTTGTTGTATTTGTTTTTTTCATTAGTTTGCAGTTCATTGATGTTGTTTGGTGATGATAACTAGTAGGGAAGTTTGCAAGTTGAGTATTCACTAAAATTTCTATCATTTTGTAAGATAAGATTTAAGATACGATTTCTATCATTTTGTTCATTAGGTGATGCTTTAACAACTTAATCTACTCAACTTTCTATCTATAGAAGATGGACATAAAAAAATGACTATTAAGGCAATCTCTATCAAAATTTCCAAATAAAGGTACTAAATAAAGCCATTTATAGTCACAACTGAATCCATATGGAGAACCTTTATTGATGATATAAGTTAAAGTTGATGCACAGATGGTGGCCTATTTACCAATATAAGATCACCATCTTCTAATGATCCATATACTATATGACCTAATTGGAGTTCACTATGATATTTTATCCAAATCAAACTACTCTAGCTCTTTTCATAGCACTCACTCTTATGATAAAAATGTGAATTACAACATTTCTCAAACTCTCTCAATTTCTTTGAATTTATATGCTTAGAAATCAATGATTTTGCAGAAATATCTTCAACAATGCCAATTTCATCCTTTCTAAGCTTTGGATCATTAATGATGCTTAATCAAATGATTTTCCATGAAGATACTTCTTCGATCCATCTGTGATCAGATTTGCAAGAAGCATCACTATTACTACTTGCAAAGAATTTTATCATGAAACTTGAATTAAGTAGGGCAAACTAAACTTGATGATCATTAATACAATAGACTTTTACCATACTCATTTAGCTATCTTTGAAATTCATCCTTTTATGTGTCCTTGTATGCTTATAAGTGCTTTGCAAATCTATGCATACTATAATTCATGCACCTCATTAATTGAACAAATCATCCAAGAATTATATCTCAGTATACAACATAGGATTTGGTTACCAAAGAATTTATCAATGCAAGGTAGCACAATATGGACTAGTTATACACATTTTGCATTGATTCCTAGATCTCATGCTTAAATGTTTGCCTTTTATGGTTTGTTTGCTAGGTTGTTCATATAGAAACTTCAAGTCTGATAAAATATAACATTTTTGGCTTTCTTTATTTTTTCAGGCTTAGAATTATATTTAGAGGACTTTCTTCCCCTAAATTTCTTAGATGCAACATCTAATTTTTATGATTACTCAACCTGCAATCTTAAACTAATCAAGAGTAGTAAGCATAAGATCAATAACATATTTCTTCTCATGAATACTCTATAATTGTTTTTGTCTCTTAGTGAATAACATGATGAGATCCACTTGATCACTCTTTGATTCATGTTCCTCAATGTCATTCATTTTATTGATCAATCCACATGATGATGTTCACAAATATGAATGCTACTTGCATTTGTTTCCCTTGTGAATTTTAAATAGTTCTATACAAGGATGACATACAATCATTTAAGTATCTCACCAAGAAACAAATATTCCTAGAGTTTTCTAAATTTTGGTTTCTAACCTATTCTACTTCCTTTAATCACTTAACATTAGCCCTTTCAATAATGTATCATTATAACAAAAAATATTAAACAAATCATTTTTTAGACATGCAACTTTACAAGCATATCATTTCATTTATATCAAGCACTTAATATTTCAAATAGTCAAACACATTAAGTTGAATTTTCTCATCATATGATATGTTCTTAAGCACACTCAAACATTTTTACACACAACATAGTCATGGATGATAAGAATAATGCACAAGTTGGAATAAGTCATGACATGAGCATAACTTTTAGAGCATTCACTAAGATTTAAGTTTTTTTTCTTAATTGTTTTAATCTTATGAATTCAAGCCCTAATGATGAATTGAAGAAGGTCTGACTAGGAATGGAATACCTATTATTGACCTTAAACCATGAAGTTTCCCAAATAGGCTTGACTTATGCTTTGGGACTATAATAATATTAAGGATTAATCATTTTACATATTAACTTAAATTTTTAGAATGATTTAGTTCAAATTAATGAAGTCATTTCAAATCCAAACGTAGTCAGATTAGAAGCATAAAGAATATATAATAGTGAAATGCATATTTTCATTCTATCAACCAAATGCATTATGTTTGACAAACTTATCTCCTTTGTCACTCCTTTTCTTAATTTCTGCATTTGAACTCATAATTGGTGTTGCCAATCTTGATTTTCCATTCATCAATAGTTGATTTTTCTTTATCTTGAAGTTGTAGGCTAAGAAGATGATTTCAATTCCTCATTATTCTTCTTTCTTTATGTGCTCATTTGAAGCTTTTCTTGCGTGCACTTAAGAAATTATTGCACTTTTTCTTCATTAGTAGGTTCAAATAGATGTGAACATGTACTGCATTTTAATCAGTGCAATTTCTCTTTCACACATGGTGGTATGCTTTTGAAAATCTAGAATGCATAGCAAAATGATCTTTTGAACAAATCATTCATTACTAAGGTTATTTACTTCTTATATGAAAGTTTTCTCCTCCTAAATTTAATAAATTTTGCATCCGTATTTCACTGATTTCCTTTTGCATTAAGTTAAATTTATCAAAAATTAAAGTAGATCCTTTAGATAACTATAAACCAAGATAAACACTTTGCTTTAATCATAGCCAACATTGAATTCTTTGAACTAGCACATTTATGAATTACATCATGAAGATGAGAATTGACCTTTTTTTTGAAAGCATCATATGCTAGATTAACTAATTTTTATAAATAATTGAATTAAATATGAATTTTCAATCAATTGAAGTATATATAGTCATTTTTATATTATCTCATGATCGCATAGTGTTTCAAGGTTTCAAATGAATTATATGCCTCATTGGCATACTTATCCTCAAAACATGCTAGTTATTTAAATAACATATTTTATATTTATTTATTTATTTTTATTCCTAGTTGTCTCTAGAATTTTCTTTCTTGTTTCAGAGTTATAAGATGAATATGATTTGTTTTGATTTATTCTAATCTAAACTCTAAAGTCCTATTCATGCATGAGTGAATACTTATTAGAGATAAACAAATGAGATTATAAATGCATTTTATGATAGAATATAAAGAAGTTTAAGTTTAAATATCATACTTGTACTTACCTTGCTCTTAACCTTTGCTTCCTGTGAATATTGTCTTTTTCAGCCAGTGTTTAGAAATCATTTATCATTTGGAGGAGTTGGACAATTCTTCTCTTCTTCATCTTCTTTCTTTAATCCTAACTCCTTGCTGAGAGGGGATCATTTGTACTTTCGAAGGAAGAATACTTCTTCATCTTTTTCTTCCTTGTTGTTAGCCCTCTTTTTCTTTTCTTACTTTCCTTCTCAGCTTTATTTCTTCCTTTTTCTCTTTTCTCTTTTCTTTCCTCCACTTGTTGCTCCCCTTCAACCCATGAGGATTGTGCCATTCTTTGTACATTCCTTATTTTTCTCCTCTCCTTTTTCTTTAGGAGGTTGCACTCCTTTTCTTCTTCTTTGTCTTCATTTTCTGCACTTAATTCAATTTCAAAAGAAGAATTAGTATTACTTGAGTGCAAATCAATATGCCCATCAGAAATTGCCTTCAACCTGTTGTCACATCTCACCTTGGGGCCTATGTGTTTGCACATTAACTCATAATTTCCCTATTTCTAAGGGAAACTTTTGCCAAAAATCTGGTAGAGCTTCCCCTGGAATATGAGATCATATACATATGCATACATTAATCATATAGATTCCTAATATCAATATTTATAATTTCTAATATAAATCATAATCATAAAATAATAACATTAATCATAAACTCATACCCATACCTGCAATTATCTTCCCTAGACAAGAACCAATCATAATGGCAATTTTCCTCATTAAGATCATATAGATCTATTTATAAATTTTTATTATTAAATCACTATGACCTGCCAATATATTTTATTATACATCATTTGAAATCATTTAAATATGCTTATACAAATACACAATGGGGTTACAATCCCAATCCATCATACCATCATACAACCAAAGGAAATTCTTTAAATCTTGCTCATAACCCCCAACCCACAGTTGGGATTCTTTAATTGACCTGTTAGCTAAAAAAAACAAAACAAGAAGGTGTGAGTTCGTGCAACTCAGTAAATAGGAAATTAAAATATGCAAAAATTAATAATTAATAACAAAAATGTTCAAATCCCAGAACATGTGAAGCCAATAATCAACATTTAACACAACAAACAATTCATTGATAAAAATACAGGACAATGTAATATTATCCCCCTGATCATAATGCATGCATTCCCAAAAATTCGATTTCATAGATAACTCCATTGTCTCTCATTCTCATAATCATGATTCAAATATTGTTTAATCTGACTCTCTAATTTTACACATCATATTCTCACTACAATCATCTCATTATCCTTGGGTTCATTCAAATTAAATACCGAGCAATACACAATTTACTCATTCCTAATCATAGTGAATCAACATCATTCAACAAATTCTTGGGATACTCACTATCCCCAGTTATTCACATATTTGCATGGAAATACAATAATAATCCAAGTAAAAACAGCAGCATACCGTTATCCCTAACCATTCACACTTCAACACATCATAACCTCACATCAACACATCATAACCTCACATCAACACATCCCAACCTCACAATAAACATTATAAAAAATATATGTCTGAAATCATGGGATATTCCTTATCCCAAATTCATTTAAAGACAATAAACGAAGGCCTACTTACATAAAAGAAAAGCTCAAGTTTGATAATTTGCTTTCCATCACCACTCCAATGATCCTAGATATATAATATGCATCATAATTCACACACATATATCAATTATCTTATTATCTAATTATCCATCTCAAATGCGTATTTTAGTTGTGAATCATCACCCTTTTCACTTTAACATCTCATTTGGGTCAAAGGTGGGGGTTTTCACTTTAACATCTCACTTTAACATCTCATGAAAAAGATGGAAACCCAGTTAGGAAAAATTGCAGAAGTAAATCAAGGTCACAGGGTTAGAAAGTTGCCTAGCCAACTAGAGCAAGCCAAAGAAATTGCAGCGGAATGAAGTGTTGAAAATTTGTAGAAAAAGGGATTTCATCTTACCCAAACATTAAATAAAGTTCTTCTTGGGAGGCAACCTAAGTTTTTTTTTTCAATCATTTAAAATTACAAGAAGCAGTGATGTTTTTGCATTAATAAAGTAGTCTAGTTGCATTAGTTTAAATAAGCTTGATTAAATTATTAAGTCATTAGATTACAGTCATATTTTTCTATTTGCTAAATTTAATATATTGTTGTTTCATGTTTGAGAGGTTAAATGCATAAATAAGGATTTCAAGCAAGAAGATCAAAGTAGGGTGATGAAATAAACTGGAAAAGAAGCGGAGGCAGCAAGTGGGCACCCTTGGCGCCACCAGTGCTAGGATCGTTCAACATAATTTTTTTTTTTTGCAAGAGGCAGTAAGGTGGCACCACTAGCGCCCACCTGGCTCTGCCATCTCCGCCTCATGGTCTCCTTAAAAGTCCTCTCCCACACGCACTTCCTCACAACCCTCTCCCCTTTTCACTCAAGTTCTCATCTCTCTCTCTCTCTCTCTCTCTCTCTCTCTCTCTTCTTCCCAAAAACATACCCTTACAACCTTAAACTCATTCCTACACTTAAAACTTCAAGATTCACACCCAAACTCTTCCTTTTTCCATTCCATCCTTAGATTCAACTCTCCCACTTAACTATTCATCATCTTCCTTAATAGATTTTTCATGTTGGGTTGATAACTTTGTGCACATCTCTTAGAATCGTAAGTAAGTTGCTTGGATCATCTTAATCTTTATTCTATTAGCTTTCTTAGTGATGTGTTTTGGTTTTGTGGTGGTTTGAGATAATTTGGAGTTGAGTTTTTATGTATGGAGCTTGGTTGAAGCTGTTGTTGGATAGTTTAAAATCACATGCCCTTGGTTTATATAAGGAGCGGTTCAGATCACACTAAGAGTGGGCTAAGACAAGTAATCAATCATCTAATGTGTTGTTTAATGGGGAACACTTAATTGGTATTTTTTATTGACCATCCAAACAATCTTGGTTGAACCATTCAAATTAAAAATGCAATTAATGACTCCAAAAATACCTTGCTTAATGCTCTGCAACAGGCTTCACCATGCTAGTTGTGCTCTGCCATGCTAGGCTCCGCCACGCCACCAAGGCTCCACCACGCTAGTTGTGCTTTGCAACATTGGGCTCCCCCACGCCAGTTGTGCTCTGCCACACCAGGCTCCACCATGCCAGTTGTACTTCTCAACACCAGGCTCCTCCATGCCACTAAGGCTCTGCCACGCCACTAAGGCTCCGCCACGCCAGTTGTGCTCTGCCATGCCAGTTGTACTTCTCAACGCCAGGCTCCTCCATGCCACCAAGGCCCTGCCACGCCACTAAGGCTAAGCCACGCTAGTTGTGCTCTACCACGCCAGGCTCCTCCATGCTATTTGTGCTCTGCCATGCCAGTTGTGATCTACCATGCTAGGCTCCACTACGCCATCAAGGCTTCGCCACGCCAGTTGTGCTCTACCACGCCAGGCTCTGCCATGCCAGTTGTGCTCTGCCACACTGCAACCATGGCTCCGCCAAGCTAGGAGGTGCTCTGCCACATCGCAACCATGGCTCCACCACGCTAGGAGGTGCTCTGCCACGCCTGGCTCCGCTATGCCACCATGGCTACGCCAGTTGTGCTCTGCCATGTTAGGCTCCGCCACGCTAATTGTGCTCTGCAACTCGAGGCTCTGCCATGCCACCAAGGCTTTGCTATGCAAGTTGTGCTTTGCCATGCCAAGCTTCACCACACCACCAAGGCTTCGCCACACCAGTTGTGCTCTACCACTCCAGGCTTCGCCACCCCACCATGGCTTCGCAATGCCAAGAGGTGCTCTGCCATGAAAGGCTCCGCCACGGCACCAAGACCCCACCATGCCAGGCTCTGCCCTACCATGCCAGGCACCGCCTTGCCAATTGCATTCTAGTGGCTATAAAAGGCTTAGTTTTGAGAAGAGGGAGATCATCTTCATTCTGAGAGAGAGACGTGCTGCTTTTGCTAGAGTTCATCTTCTTCCAAGGCCAAAACTCTACTAGAACATTCTTAGGAGATAGACTCTGCTCAGGCATTTCCTCTTTTTGAATATAGACTCTCTTCTTCCTCCTCCTTAAAGTTTCTTCCTCTTCCACAATAGCGAAGGAACTTAGATTTTACTTTATTTTATCTTGAGGCAACTGCCTCATTGTTCTAAGATCATCATGGCCATCTGATCTAGATTTGGAGAAAACTCAACCATGGTGCACAGTAGTTTCTTTTGCTTGTGATGTGGTGGGTCCATCTGAACTCTATGGTCTCTTGAATGAGAAGTATTAGACCATAATAAAATCCATCTTTTGAGTTTCACATTTCTACAAACATTAATGAACTCCATTGATGGATTTCATGACAAACATTGAATAACAGGAGCTTACATTTACGACGGACTTTTGACTTGAGTAAAAATGGGGAAGATGGCCACTTTTGGTGAACTCTCTAAATTTACTAATCTCTTGATCATAAGATCAGATTGCCTATTGGTAGAGCTAAAACCCAAGTGAGCCCCACAAATCATGGAGATGATGGCATGGGCCCCACCTATCATTTCACATTATCCAAATAAAAAGTCAAGGATAACCACTGATGGTAACTGTGATTAGGCTTAATTTTAGATAATTAAGTTAATCCATACTATCCAAGTTGTTAACCCTTTTCAATTCATACAAATCCATCTTTTGTAACCTGGTTCTACGATCTCTCATAGGTTAAATAGCAAAGATCACCAACTTTTGGTATTTCATAGGATATTGGAAAGCACCACTCACCTAGTCACCCAAAAGCCTAAGTCTAGGACCAAGTCACTAAGTCATGACTCATCGAGTCAAACCTTAGCAAACATTATTCATCCGAGACACTGGCTTATGACTTACCGAGTCACTGAGTTATGACTCATTGAGCCAAGCCTTAGCAAATACCATTCATCAAATCAACTAAACCTAGTTAACCTAGCCCACTCTTCCTAAGATCTCATGGGCAATGTGAGAAATCTAACCTAAATCCAGTCATCCTAGCTCATTCTTCTTAAGCTTCTCATGGGCAATGTGAGAAAGCTGAACCAAACCTAGCTCACCTATTTTTTTATGGTCTCTTTCAGGTCTAAACACAATAGAGATCACTCAGTTCTAAGTCCTTCTAGGATATACCAATTGGGTCACAAACTACCTAATGTCTATATGGTTTCTTATAGTTTAAACAAATAGAAATCACTTGGTCTTGATTCCACCTGGTACAAACTAACTGGATCAAAACACCCATTCTTTAGATTGACTGAGTGTCTAACAACCTAATCTAGAGCTGTGTCATCCTATCTGCCTACTGGCTTGAGGCAACCCACTAAATATCAACCCATTTCAATGTGCTTGACGATCCAAAAGATAACACATTTATTTAGAGAGTGTATTTTATTTTTGGGCCTCTAAGATGAATTGTACTTTTTCTTTTAATCAAGGATTTTAATCAAGGTTTTCTCCTATTATGGAAATACAACTAGGATCACTTGTGGTTTGGGATGTGAATATTCAATTTTCTGACGTACACTACAAGTGTCATCAAATGAGAATAATCAATAAAGAATAAAAATTGTCTAATGCATTATAACCAATCTTCATGTTGTTCCATTTTAGGGACCTTATTTTTCATGGAACTACTAAGTTCTTCTTTTGCTTTTTGAGAATCTTCAGTCGTTTCCACATTCACTCACTTTCCTTTCCAAAGTTCAACCCTAATAACATCATCACTCGCATTTTGAATTCTTACCAGGTGGTGCCTTTGCCATCAAAACCCCCCGAAACTTTGATAAGAGTATCCCCACTCCTTCATTATGGTGCCAATTAGCCTAGCACCAGTCATCTACAAGAGGAAAGCGGCTCTAATTCCTCCCTCACCTAGAGCCATAGTGGCAACTTTTAGAACAGTTTTGGCAGCACCAAAGGCTACCCTAGAAGTTCCAAAGGTCGCTTCTACTATCTCAACCTCTCTTAGCAATGAGGTTGGAGAGAAGAAGCATAAGAAGAATAGAAGATAAAGGAGGAAGGCTATTCTTCCTCCTACTCGGGTTGTCAGATAAGAACCTATTTCTGACACTACTCCAAGAAGCGCCTAAATTAGAAATATGCAGGCCTCTTCCCAAGTCGAGCAAAAGACAAAGGTAACCACTCTCAATCTCCCCAATGCAATCAAGGGGAGGCAGACACAAACTCCCATAATCCCAAACATGACGATCACCTTGGGAGACATGCATTGAGTAAGACTCCCAAAGGGTGTACTCATCCTTCCAAAGAAACTGGGAGGATAATAAAGGAGAACAAATCCAAGAAGAGGTTAACCCACAGGTTGACCATTTAGGAAAAGAAAGAAGGATGGAAGCTACTAAAGAAGCACACTACAATAGTAGCAAGACCATCTATATCCCAAGATGAATGCCTAAGAAACAACATGTTTGCTATCCTAGGGAATCCTAATTGTTCTAAAAAAAAAGAGGTTGACAGGATAGACACCCTTCAAATGCCAAGAAAGGCATCAAAGGTAGAGAAAAGAGAAAGGAGGGCGACCCTAGTAGCCTAAAGAAAAGCAACCCGAAGAAGAGGAAGGTGCATCTTGTTAGTGTTTACACCACTTCAGTTGACAAGGACTCATCACCAGCACCACCCGATCCACCTCATCTAGGGAACGAGGAAGATGGCCAGGCTTATGATACCTCCCCCAATGTTCCATTCTTTGTCAAAAGACATTGGGGGAGAGGATTAGATGTCCACATCTCCTCACCAATTGATGCATATTTATCAAACATTCTTGATAATCTTATCATACATGACTGAGGGCAATATAACTGCTACATCCATAGAGGTGCTAACTAAATGATTGGAGTAACTAGAAGCTGAAAACTAGTGTTTGTGAGAATTATTTATGCAATAAAATGCCGGCCAAACTTCCAATTCTTGTCAACCTTCCAATGTCGCACATCCTCTCAATGCTCCATTTATAGGAAACCATGAACGTTTGTCTTCTATCCACCAAGAGGAGACCCTATAGAGGCGAAATGCCCATCTCTCATTTCCCCAGCTGCCTCACCTCAACAAACACCTAATATCAATCTTTGTGTATAGCCATTTGGTCCAAATGTTTAATCACAACAATCCAGCACAAATGTGTAGGCACCACCATTTCAGATGAAAGCGGATCAGTGACCCATTTCAACAAGATGATGAATGATTGGATAGCTCAAAGGCAAATAAACTTGCCTTCTCAAATGCCCAACATATATCATCAGCCTTATCCTCTAGAAATTAAGAATGAGCCATTCCCACCAGACTTCAAGATGACAGATTTTCATACATTTGATTGAACGGATGATCCTCAACCCCATCTTACTTGACGTTACCTGTGGGATCAGTCAAAACTTAGAATGACATGCAAAACCTATTCTTAGCTAAATTCTTTGTGACCAAGAAAGATGTCACATTGGTAGATCTTACACTCTTGAAGTAGAAGGATGACAAACCAGCCTAGGAATTCATCTCTTGCTGATAGAATGTATCGCCCCTCCTTCCTGAAGCGTTACTAGTGGTAAATTTAGAGGAAATTCCGACAGAGTCTCCCCTGATTTACCACCGTTATCCTGTATATAACATACTAAACCACAAGAATTATATAACAAATATGCCAATATAATATGGCCACCTCCGGCCCTATCATTTTCTACACAAATGATATAACTATTGCCTCCAAAACACACATCACCACAACACTCACAGACCAAGATCGGGGTACTTTATACCCTAGCTGTCAAATCATATATACCCATACCATAAAATGACATGCTATAAAACTAAGTAATGATACATGTCTCAAATACATTCAAAATCCATTTAACAATATACATCATCATACATCATGAAAAGGAGTAAAGCCTCTACTGGTGTCATGACCTAGTCCTGTCGCGAGACCCAACACCCTGTTGGGCTCCGTCCTCTAACCTGTCAGTTAAAATTTAAATAAAAGGGTGAGTCTGGGCAAACTCAGTAAGCAGGTAAGCAGAAAAAAATATGACTATAAATAATGTAATAAACAACGAAAAATAGAGTAATAAACAAAGATGCAAACAAGCAAAACATGCCATGCCATATGCAGGATGTCATAGTCAGTCAATGGCTA
>JAYJMB010057213.1:0-27388 GCA_036873735.1 Pouteria campechiana | reverse complement strand
TTGAGACATTAATCATGTAATGTGATAGTTTGAATTAATAATTTAATTAATGACATTTGCTAGATTACATTACAAGTAAACAATGTATTCTCTTCAAATTTTCAAACACTAGAACATTATGATCTGATCTACACTAACAAGCTCAATAAGGTTGGCTTAAATTTACCAAACTATCATAGTGTACAAAAAATGAAGAAAAGACGGTGTATCTGGGTACATTAACATAGTAATTACTCCAATATTAATTATAAGGCTTAAAAAAGTGTTTCAAAAGTCTAAAGGCTTATGAAACGTGCTTAGTTTTAATTATTTAATTATTGAAAAATCACATATATCAACAGCCGATAAAGAGCTAACTCATCAATTATAGAGTGAAGCTTCTGGGGCAGAGAGCAGCGTACCAATGGAGTTGAAAGCAAAATCTAGGAGCGAGTAGTAGCAGGCACTTAACCATAAGCTCGAGCACAGTCGCAAGGATTGTTTGAATCTTTGGAATTTTCTGGCGATGATCTTTAATTATTATGATGCATTATCTTTTACATAGTTGTTATCACTACACAGATGAACTATTTAGCCATGTGCCTATGAAAAATATGTGATGTTGAAGTCCTGAGGGTTCCATTCCTTGCCCTGTTGTTCTAGCTTGAGTTGGAATTTAAAAGGCTTAGATTTAGGCAATTGCTTTAGGCCTATATAAGAGCGAATCAATCACACCCAAGTAGCATTTGCAGCAATCCACCCATCACACACGATATACAACAAGGCTAGCCTCATTGGGGGTGTGCCTGAGACACTCCAGCGTTAAAAGACATCAACAGGAAAGAAAAAGGGTTGTTTTTCTGGGTACTTCTGACACTATTTGTGAAGAGTGATAACATAGCATATGCTATCAAAGTAAACTTAGAAATACTAGCATGTAAGTAATTCGAGCTAGTCTGAGATAACGGACCTTACGTATTGGGTTCTTCTATGGTAAAAAAGGGCGCCCAGGGGGAGAATTTCAAAAGCTACATGGGTCCCATATTAGTTATGTCAGGATCTTGTCCTGCATATAGGTACAAGCCCGCGTGAAACTTACCTAGAATGGTCCTTTTATTGGCCTGCATGTCTCGCTGACATTAAAATCTGTATAAGAGCTTAAAACTATGATGACCAGTTCATCTTTTTTATGCCATCACCTCGCTCTAGATTCGATTCGCAGGTCCACCTCCGATAAAATTCACTTATTTTTCCTTTTCCTTTTACTGCGATTCAAACAAAAAACACCTATTTAGAAAACTCCCATTTCGCTTTTATCTCCCTATGAGATCAAAACCTATGAACGTGGATTAATTAGTCGCACCGCTCATCTTCTACTCTTCTAGTAAAACATCTAGATCATTGACGCTGAGTCACTTTATATATATATATATATATATATATATATATATATATATACACACACACACACACATATATATAGACACACACACACGTTGAGATACGTTGCCAAGAATATTTTTAGAAAGCACTGATTTTGTTTATTGTGAACATTTTTTATTAGATACAGATCCATGCATATAGGTTAGCATGATCTCAAAATATATTATATTATTCTGTTTCTTTTATTAGATATATTGAGCATCATTTTATATAGCAATTTATTTTTTTAAATAGAGCACTACACACATCAGAAATAAGATTTTCAGTCTTAGCTTATGGGTATTTTCTCTCTCCTTATTTTTTCTATTTGGTTTTCTCTGTTTACTTTTCATCAATATCAAACACAATGATATTGGTGCCTATATGATTATATGAGGACGTCACTTCCATCTTAGACTGGTAGTTGATTTTCTAAATTGTATCAAAGTTTGGTTGTAGCATAGTCGGAGCTTGGTTGGTGAGTGGGTTGCGATTTTATGATTTCCTGCTTCCAAGAATTGCTGAATTCGTCCTTTTACAAGTTTTAATTTTTAATCCAAGTATGTCAAGTTCAAATTCTATTGTTCCTGAATTTCTCAATGCAAAGAACGGTGAGAATTGAAAATTTTGGCTTCATAGTTATTTGATTGGACAAGGTCTCTGGGATGTCTTTTGTGCCACATCACTTGAGTCTACAACAGATGATAATGAAACTGCAAAGTGAAAGAAGCACAATGGAAAGGCCCTAAATGTAATTCAGATATTTTGTAGTTATGAGATATTGTCCTATGTTGGCAAATTGAAATCTAAGAAAGATGCATGAGATCGGTTGGCTACTATGCATAATAAGGCAAGCAGTGTTAGAAGAGCATTTTTGGAAGCAGAAATGCAGGCAATGAAGCAAGAAAAAGACTTCTTGATAGAGTTTTGTAGAAAGTGAAGGATATGTGACCAAGTAAAAGGAATTGACATCAAAATAGAAAGTAACACTCGCATAGCAATCATCTTGAAAAATCTTAGAATCAACTTTGATTCTATGAGTGTTTATTCAACGAAACAAGCCACAACTAGAAGAAGTAGTCAGCATGCTATTTTAGGAGGTAGAGGTAAAGGCAGAGGTCTTGGTCATGGTCAAGGGTGATTACAATAAAATTTTCAGCCACACAATAACAATGGTGGCTTCAACGATAATGGTGACATTACTAATCAAAGAGGTACATTCAAAAATCAATCTCAATATTTTAATTATGGTAAATTCGGACACTTTACAAACAATGGAGAAACAATCAAGGAAACTATGCTACTAAGGAGCAAAGAGACAGCGTTTTGAGCAGGTTGAAGCCTTATACACCAAAGAACTAGTCACGTCAAGACCAAATGAGTGGTACATCGATTTGGCCTGTTCAAATCATATGACACCAAGAGAGGACTTATTTACAAATAAGGTGCTTACACCGAATTCATTAAATATGGAAATTGGAGACAATGCCATACATGAAGTTAAAGGCAAGGGTACTATTATCCTACAAAACCCAAATGGAATGTTAAAAAGACTTTCTAATGTATTACATATGCCTAAATTCAAAAGAATTTGATTTTAGTGGGACAACTTATAGATTGGGGGCTATAAAGTGATTTTTATTGTTGATGGGTGAGGATTTTAGCACAAATTAAAGCATTATATATCTTTTTTTGATAAATTCTTTCATTATACTTGGATTTATTCTTACACAAGGGGTCAAAAGTATTTGAATGCTTTAAAAAATTTAAAGCGTTGGTGGAAAAACGGTTCAATAGCACAATCAAGATATTGAGAATTGATAATGGTGGTGAGTATTCATCTCAAGATTTCACGAAATTCTTCAAAACACATGGAATCAAGAGATAACTTAATTATCTAGGAACACCTTATCAAAATGTGATTGTGAAGATAAAGAACAAACATATAATTGAAGCTACTCGAGCTATGTTGAATGGAAAAGATGTTCTAAAGAGGTATTAAGTTGAATACATGTGGACTACTACGCATTTGATAAATTATATGCCACTAACACTAGATAAGATGGAACATTATGAAGTTCTTGTTAAGAAGAAACCTGATTTGACACACTTAGGAGTGTTTGTATAGAAGTGCAGTAATGAAGGTAACAAACTTGATGTGAAGGCAATGAAGTGCATCTTTTGGGATAATCATCAAAGAGGAAGGCATATCGGTGTTATGAGGTGGCATATCATAGTATCTGCAAGAGTAGAAATGTGAACTTTGATTAAAGTTCACTATATTATAAGCCTACAGGAAAAATGGTAGAAGCTCCACCAACCATAGATAATGAAGATGAAAGTGGACTATCTACATCTTAAGAGCCAACTCAATCAAAACATGATGAGCAACTGTCAATTAATTTAGATGATGAAGGGGATCAATCATCACCATTTCCATTATTTGAGAAAGAAGAAGAAAAAAATATCTACTTCTTCAAAGATTTCCTATAAAAAAATTATTTGATTATTATGTCATACATTTGCACTATGCTTATATGATGTAGGTAATGAAGCAATAGGAACCATAAACATATAAGGAAGCAAAGCATGATCCTTGGTGTCAATAATCCATGAAGGAAGTGATGAAGGAACTTAAGATGAATGCCATATGGGAGCTTATCAAACTTCCTAAAAAAAAAAAAAAAAGAATCCAATTGGATGCAAGTGATTTTTCAAAATCAAAAGAAAATTTAATGGTAAAGTGGGGTGTTACAAGGCATGATTGTTGGCTAAAGTTTTTTTTCCCAAATCTATGGGGAAGACTACCATAAGACCTTTAGTCCGGTGGCAAAGATTGCTAGTATTTCTACTATCATAGCATTGGTAGTAGCAAATCAATGGGTTCTCCAACAAATGGATGTGAAAAATGTTTTCTTGAATGGTGATATTAATATGGAAGTATACATAGAGTAGCCAAAGGGATTTGTGGATCCTTAAAAGTCAACACAAGTTTGCAAGCTAAAAAAGGCTCTTTAAAGTTTGAAGCAAGTACTGAGAGCTTGGTTTTCAAAGGTTAGAGTTTTTTTTAAAAAAAGTGCTTTTAATTCCTCTTATGTTGATCTTTGTACCTTTGTTAAGAAATCTACTGAGACAGTTATGATTTGTACCATATATCAAGATGATTTGATTATTATAGGCAGTGATTCAAAAAGAGATGGAAAAGTTGAAAATATTTCTATCTCAAAAGTTTGAGATGAAAGATTTAGGACATCTTCAATACTTTCTTGGTATTGAAATAATCAGGGATAAGAGAGGAATTTTAATTTTTCAAACCAAATTTACTTTGGATTTGCTTACAAAGTTTGGAATGCTAGGTTCAAAGCCAGTTTCTACACTTGAGGTGAATTTGCAATCTATTAAGAGATAAAGGTGAATCATTAGAGAATGTATGTGTATACAAAGAGATGGTTGGTATCTTGATCTATCTAATCAAGACACATCTAGATTTAGCCTATCCAGTGGAAGTTATGAGCCAATTCACGCAACAATCAAGGAAGCCACATATGGATGCACTGAAACACATCATGAGATATTTGAAGGTCATAATCAATGAAGGTGTGTTCTACAGGTATGATGTACCTTTAGAACTTACATGCTATTGTGATTCAGATTGGACCAGAGATCCATGAACCCGTCGATCTACATTGGGTTACTATTTAGCATTGGTTTGGGAAGTATTTCTTGAATGAGATAGAAATAACCTACTAGTGCTTTGTTAGCCATAAAGGTAGAATATGATGCTACTATACTAGCCACATGTGAAAATCTATGGTTGATAAGACTGTTGAAGCATCTTGGAAAAATGGTGAAGGTTTCTATTCGTATCAAAAGTGATAATGTCAGTTCTATCATGCTGCTAGAAAATTCAATTTTTCAAGCTTGCAACAAGCAGGTGGAGATTTACCACCACTTTGTTCATGAGAAAGTATTGAGTAAGAAGATTGATCTCAATCATGTTCTTCCCATATGATTATATGAGGATGTCATTTCTATCATAGACCAGTAGTTAATTTTCTACAATATATACATATATTGTTATTATTTTGGTTTGCAATAGGCACCAATTGGTGTAAGCCATTTGTTTCTTTTTTGTATACTTGAGTTTTATTTCAATAATATAATTTATTCAGTCTAACAATTAGTTTACGACAATTTCTTACACAAAGGGTATGTTTATGTAAAATGCAAGATAAGCAAAAAGGGTGTAGGAAAAATTTATGATGTTAGCAATAAACAAGCTTTCTTACATCATTTTCAATTTTACTCACATTTACAACTCTCTTTTATCATATGACACAGTATTGATTATGCACTGACCAATGTTTGGGTCTCGCTCAAATCGCTCTCAGAGAATCCCATATGAAGATCTTGTAAGACAAAGAAAATGTCAGAAGGCGCCGGGGGGTGGGGGGTGGGGGTATTCTAGCACGGGCACGGTCAAGTTAGTAAGGGACCTAAGTAGTGATATAGATAATAGGGAGTGCTTATGTGAAAGCGTGCATACCTGGTGTATTTATAATTGATCTTTGGTTGGTGCATAATTAATATAATGTCATGTGCTGGGGGAATTGTAATTGAATTAGGTCTTCTGACTAGAGACATATTTGGGGGAGTATACTTGTTTTACTCTTATTAAGAATCTTACAGAAGTATTAGCTCTATGGAAAATCTTGTAGAGTCTTGGTACACTTAAACTATGCCTTTGGTATGTGGATTAATCTGTCCAACTTTAGTATTTCTCTTGTGTTATAATTTCCTAACACTAGTTCTCATTCAAGGAGATCTAGTGAAACCCGTCTTCTTGGTGTACTTGGTTTTTCACGCCTTCTGCGTATTCATTCTGCCAACACCTTCTTGCAGATCCACTTGACACTTCTGCTGATCCGTTGTGCCAATGCCTTCTTGCGAATCCGTTGGACTCTTTTGCGGATACATTTAACAAAACTAATGTTTATGTGCTACTGGCTTTGAGTCACATGGATTTTAGATCAATTTTTCTTATGCTATCACTTCTAGTTTAATCGTGCTTTTAGTGTTACCATTCTGGTCTTTTGTTTCATGCTTTAGAATCTCTTCCTATTATAGGTTTGAGTTTTGATTTTCTTTGTTGATTCATTGGAATCCCTTTCTATTTTAGGTTCAGGTTTTGTTCTTTATGATTGGTTCCCCAGAATTCCTTTCTATTGCAGGTTCGGATTCCAATCTTTTTTTTTCCTAGAATCCCTTCCTATTTCAGATTCAGGTTCCGGTTGGAGTGCATAAATCTTTACGGATCTGCATACATGGTTTTTGTAGATCTGCTTTCCTCAACTCTTGTGTAACTTTTGTGGATTTACATACACAGTTTTTGTAGAATTGTTTTCCTTAATGCTAATGATGGCCTGTCTCTTTCCAAATTTGGAGCTGGTTGAAGTACTTCCGGAATCCCTTACTATTGTAGGTTTAGGTTTCAGAATCCCTTCTTATTGAAGGTTCGGGTTCCGCTTTTAGAATCCCTTCCTTGTAGGTTTAGATTTTGCTTTCTTTTTCATGCTTTTGGAATCCTTTCTTATTATTGGTTTGGGTTCCGCTTTCGGAATCTCTTTCTATTGCTGGTTTGGGTTTCGATTGCAGAATCTTGTGCTATTGTAGGCTTAGGTTTCACTTTCAGAATCTCTTCTTATTGCAATTTTTGGGTTCTGCTTTCTTTTTCATGTTTCCAAAATCCCTTTCTATTGCAAGTTCAAGTTTCAATTTTTGAATTCCTTCTTATTACAGGTTTGGGTTATTTTTCTTCTTTATGCTTTTAGAATTTCTTCCTATTGCAGGTTCAAGTTTCACTTTTAGAATCACTTCTTATTGCAAGTTTGGGTTCCGCGTTCGGAATCTCTTCCTACTTTAGGTTAAAGTTCTGCTTTCAAAATCTCTTTCTATTGTAGGTTTGGGTTTTGCTTTCTTTTTTACACTTTTGAAATCCTTTTCTATTACAGGTTTGGGTTCTAGTTTTGAGCTTTGCTTTAAGATAATAGTGGAGGCATTTGTGATAAAAGATGTTAAGTGATAAAAAGGTAATTTTTCACCAAAAATTTTAATGTGAACACTCAAGGACATGAAAATCATAATGAAGAGTTTATAACATAAATATTCAAATAATAAATTAATTTATTTAGCTTAAGCTCTTCTTTTCAAGAGAGTGGTTTCACTTGATGTGAATTTGCCGATGATCATGTTATGATCCCAGCAGGTGGAAGATTGACTTCCATTATGGTATTTTTTCTGCTCTATAGAAATTATTTCTCTTTGTCTGATGCATCCTCCCTTATATTTATTTGCACTTTTCCTTCCTCACTCATTATCGATCACATATCATTGCAGTCTCCCTCTTTTGATTAAAATTTTAATTTCTTTTATGAGTTGTCTGTACTTTTTGGTATCGTGTCCCCTATCTTTGTGGTAGAGAAAATGTTTTTATGATTCTTGCCTTTTGGTATCTGGCCTTTGTGGGAGAGGTTAAGGAAGCCTTGGTTTTTAATTTATTGATAAATATACATGTGAGACTCATTTAGAGGAATATAGTTTTCATACTTATCTTTCTCTTTTATAGGGACCCCTTGTTTTCTTGAATAAATCCCCTTCTCAGTGTGGGGATCCGTTGCAATTGTTTGCTTCAACAAATTTTTCTACGTTGATGTGCCTCTTCAAGGCTTCTAGGAGTTCTAGGTAACTCTTAGGCTATTTTAGACACAGGTGATATTTAATCTGCTTACTTTTTATTCTATTTTGTAGTACTGTCATTACTATAGTTTGGTCTAGTCCCTTAATGTCCAAAGTAAGCTGGTTGAACTGATTGATATACTTTTTAAAGGTCTCTCCTTCTTTTTGTTTGACTATCATCAATGATTCAACAGTTCTCTTTTGCCTTCGCTGCCCCATGAAACTAGCCAAGAAGCATCTTTGTAACTCTCTAAATGTACTTATAGATCCAAGACCTAAAGTATGATACTAAGACAATGCGGCTCCTTTCAATGTAGTTTGGAAATCTCGACATTTAATATATTTGGAAGCCTCCAATAGGTTCATTTGACCATCAAACCTAGAAAGATGATCTCCTA
This sequence comes from Pouteria campechiana, assembly GCA_036873735.1. Classification (NCBI taxonomy): domain Eukaryota; kingdom Viridiplantae; phylum Streptophyta; class Magnoliopsida; order Ericales; family Sapotaceae; genus Pouteria; species Pouteria campechiana. The sequence goes on along the minus strand of JAYJMB010057213.1, from coordinate 18,854 downwards.
GATCCATTGTACCATCATAAGTATCCAAATGAGGTGCCTTAAATCCTTTCGGAAGAGGTTCACTCATGACCTCTATTATGAAGGGTGATTGCTTGATAATTCTTATATAGTTCATGAGTTTTCTGAGAATTCTCATCTATAATCTTTTGATTCTTTCCTGCAGTATTTTTTGAGCTTCTATTTGCTCTTATGATTATGCTTCTTCCTCCATTGATTCCTGGATGGTTCTAGCATTTGGTTGCCTTTATATCGGCTCCTTAACTACATTGGTGGATAGGGTCAGCCGATTGGTGATCCACTTGATGTTTTCTTCGTCCACAAATGGAACAGCTTGATTTCTTACATGAGCTATGGAGATACCACCTTCTCTAATCTCTGCCTTAATGGCCCTACTCAGGATTGGCTCATACGAAGGTGAGGCAACGAGTCCTCCTCCTTGTGGAACTAGGAAAGGGTTTTACTTCCAAGTCTCATTCCCAATCTCGAAGTTGGCATGCAGATCCATAGGATTCTTGACATCGATCTGAGGATCAATGTGTGGATCACTAGGAGGATTGAAAGCTAATAATTGTAGTTAAAAATTCCTTTGGGAACCATTCAAAAATATCTTATCATAGAACTATCCTTGCTCCCTCTACTGCTGTATCATCTGTTGGATCATAGCATGTTTAGCTTGTAGTAATTGCTCAAGAAGTAAATTGGGTCTGGAAGTGGATGTAATAGGTCTGGAAGGTGTTTGATCAATAATACGATATGGATTATCCCCTATTAAAGGGTTTGGAGGAACGTTCATGTTGGTCGATTGTTCATTTGACATTGCTTTGCTATAATGTATTTTCCTACAAACAGTGCCAATGTTTAAGTCTCGCCCAAATTGCTTTTCAAGAATCCTGTGTGAAAATCCTGCAAGATAAAGAAAATGTCAGAGGCCACCTGGGGGTCCCGACATGGGCATCCGACACTCAAGTCAGTAAGGGACCTTAGTAGGGATGTCGAAAATAGAGAATGCTTATGTGAAAGCATGCATATCTAGAGTATAGGTGTTTTACTCCTATTAGGAATCTTATAGTGGTATTGGTTCCACGCAGAGCCATGCAGAGTCATGATACACTTATACTATGCCGTTGGAATTGAAAGTTGACATGGATTAATCTGTCTGCCTTTAGTATTCTCTCATGTTATGATTCCCTAATGTATGACAAATACACAATAAGGGTCCACTTTGAATTATGTGAAAAGGGGCGGAACCCCTTGACTACTTAATAATGCTACTTCTTTCAATTACTAATTATATATTTTAATTGTGGTAACTGATTACATAGAAATGTTTTCGCTATAGTTGTGGTGAAAATGCTTGGTTTGATATTTAAAATGATAGACTTAGATAATTTAATTTGTTAATCATGTTTAACATTGTTTCTTTATTAAAGCTACAAAAAATTATATCATTTGGAGGTCTATATGGATTATGGTCAAATAGATAAATTTGATGGCATTGTATTAATTGTGAAATAAGATAAATTTTGTGATCCAACTAAAAGTTCAAATGACATAATCTTTTCAACTTTGATAAACAAATAATAAACATGATTAACGAGTTAAATTTTCTAAATCTATCATTTTAAGCATTAAACCAAGTATTTTCATTACAACTATGGTGAAAACATTTCTATGTTATCATGACCCTTCAATGGCAACCTTCCATTGAACTTAAAAAAAACTTTATCTATTTATTTCTGTGACAATATTTACAATCATTACCCCAATTTTATCATATTATTTTTTCAATTTTTTAATCTCTTCTTTTCACATGTTTTTCATCTTCTTTTCATTTATCCAAGTGCATATTAAAGGGGCTTTCAATCCTCTTTGGACCGGCCAATTGGTTTGATCCTGAGAATGGATTCTTGCAAACCTTAGGTCACCAAACTTGGAAACAGAATCTGTAGCTCCGGTTATATTGAGTCGGTCGATTCAACTCATCATCGTAAAATATATAATGGGTGCCAGCTTAGTTTCGCAAACCTTTCACCACCAAACATCATTTGAAATAGATATATGATATGCTACCAAATGGGCTCCTCCCGAGATTCGTAATCCTAGATATTATTAAAAACAAGATACGCTTAACAGTTATTATTAAAAATAACACACGCGCATAATAGACGGTTGACATCGTCCAATATTTATGCTTCTAGCAAACCGATGCACCCAGTTTTCACGGGCTGTCATGTGCGGCACGCATGGTTCACTTCGTTTGCTTCAATTAAGTCCCGCTTTTGAGTTTCATCCTTTCCTTCTGAGCCTGTGTTGGCTGCTTCACATCTGTTGCCAATCCAAGCATTTCAAGTAGCCTAATAACATACCAAGGCACGTCAAACTGCCACCACTCTAAGCCTTGCCGGGCTGAGAACTCGAAAGCATGGTGATTGTTGTGCCAAGACTCTCCAAAAGTAGGCAATGCCAATAACCTGAATCAGAAATTTTCATCGGTTGAGTGAGATTGGTTTTTATTGACGAGGGAAGTAGCGAATATGAAATTTGCCAACACAATACCAGTTGTTTCTAGATAAATCATTCGTGTTCCACGCTCGATGTCCCCATACATGACAAACAGAGTTAACCGTCCAGATAAGTTGGTAGACCGCCACAATTCGCACGCCCTGCATCAACATGAGTCCGCAAGCAAATATCTTGTTGGTTTCAGTGAAATACCGTTCAAGTCATTTGGATGAATTAATGAAATCAAATTGCAATTATTGGTCTAATAAATTAGATGGCATAAAGCAAAAGCATGTTTATGGGCTTTCTGGGAGTCACCTAAAGATGAACTCGTCTGTAAGTCTGACGCCCTAAATACTTTGACCGAGGGATTCGTGGGTGCATTCCTTTTTTTAAAAAATCTTATACAAATATTAACAATTAATCTATGAGAAGGAAAAAATAAAATATAAATGTAATTTAATATTTTTTAAAAAGTTTTTAAACATCTATAATTTTTTCTTTAAGGAGAAAATTTAATAAACTTTACCAGATTTTAATACTTAATAATAAAAAAATAATTTTACCCATGGAATGTCTCACTCAGAATATTGGGTTGTGTTTGATTTAAAGAAAATGATGGGTAAAAGACTTTATATGGAAAAAGAAGGACAAACGCTACCTTTTTTCTCTATTTCACATTTTCATATTTATCTGATATTTAACTATTTATAAATAAGTTATTTTTTATATTTTTATATATGTTTCTTAAAAAAACTTATCTATCCTATCTTTATTTACTTTATAATTAACATCAATATTTATTTTTAGGATTGCAATTAATTCTGGTCAGGTTGAGTTGGAGTTAACTCCAGCCCTAACCCATTTTTTTAAATTTCAAACCTAACCCTATTATAGCCAACTTTTAAAATTTTAAACTCTAACCTAACCCCATTTTGAAAATTTGGGTTAGGGTTGATATTGTAAGTTGAAACAAGTTAAGAGTGTATTAAAAGAAGTTAAAAAAAAGAACAAAATAATTCTAAAATCTATACAAAGTCTCCTCAATCAATCTAAAAAAATATAGATACTTTAAGATATGGTCTTTAAATGAATATCAATAAAAAAATATTTGGTGAGAATAAAGTTTCTTGACTCTACTGTACCTAAGTAAATTCAACTCTTATTAAAAATTTTCTTTATTTGAGAAAAAAGTAAAAGGTAAAAGCATAATATAAACAACAAGCTAAGTGTTAAAATTATTAAATAAATGATAAAATAAATTAAAAAATTAATCATTTAAAATTAAATAATTATGTGTAGAAAAGAGAAGTCGGGTTGAACATATTGGATTGAAGTTGGAATGGACTAGTTGCTTCTTTAAAAAAACTTATCTATATTATCTTTATTTATTTTATAATTAACATTAATATCTATCTTTAGGGTTGCAATTAATTTTGATCAGGTTGAATTGGAGTTAACTCCACCCCTAGCTCATTTTTTAAAATTTCAAACCTAACCCTATTACAGCCTATTTTTAAAATTTTAAACTCTAACCTGACCCCATTTTGAAAATTTGGGTTAGGGTTGATATTGTAAGTTGAAACAAGTTAAGAGTGTACTAAAAGAAGTTAAAAAAAATGAATGAAATAATTCTAAAATCTATACAAATTCTCCTCAATCAACCTAAAAGAATATAGATACTTTAAGATATAGTCTTTAAATGAATATCAATAAAAAAGTATTTGGTAAGAATAAAGTTTCTTGACTCTACTGTACCTAAGTAACTTTAACTCTTATTAAAAATTTTCTTTATTTGAGAAAAAAGTAAAAGGAAAAAGCATAATATAAAAGACGAGCTAAGTGTTAAAATTATTAAATAAATGATAAAATAAATTAAAAAATTAATCATTTAAAATTGAATAATTATGTGTAGAAAAGAGAAGTCGGGTTGAACATGTTGGATTGAAGTTGGAATGGTCTAGTTGCTTGATTATTAACCCTAATCTAACCCAATTTATAAGTCGAGTAAGCTCAATCTAACTTTGTTCTAGCCTAAGTTTTGATTTACTTGACCCTAGACTTACCAAAACCGAGTTGGGTTAAAGGAGTTACTAGTTTAACCCAACCCATTTACACTACTACCTATCTATTTTTTCTTTTTCTTTTTTAGCTGCTTCTACTTTTCTTTCTCTTTTTCTTCTTAGTATATTTTTACTCAAACCCAACACACCCTATGGGGAAAAGCCAAAAAGTCATGTTGTAGGCTACGACGAATAGAACATTATAATTGGTGAAAAATAAAAATGATGGTCATGTCAAAATTGGTATCTTACCATGCCCCAAACAACGAAAGGAAATCCTCCAATGGCATACAACAGAGCTCCAAGCGCAATTGGATGAAGAACGTATGTATCCCGCATGAAGCGGTAGAAAAACTGCTTCTCCATATCACTCACATTAGATGGTCCTCCGGTCTGTAAAAACCATAGCTACTACATCAGCACCAAAAACATCAAAACAAAACATGGAATTTCATATGCTTTTCGAAATACATTGAAAAAATTGAAATTCCACCTACTTTTCGGATAACCAAATCGTTGTCGAAAATCCAGGTGAAATGACTAAACCAAAAACCCTCTGTGGGGCTGTGCGGATCTCCCTCCTTATCACAGTGTTGGTGATGATACCGATGTGCACTCACCCAATCCAAGGGATTCCCCTGTTTCATAGAAAAGAATGAGTATTGGATCATTTCTTCTTCCAATGCTTTCTTCTAAATTGCAAAAAATCCAAGCAGCAGTGTACTGTGGTACTATCCAATCAAATAACCTAGATGGGTCTTCAAGTAATATGATAAAGAAGGCAAGTTTTCTTACCTGAAGCGCTTGAACGCCGCAGTAGGCGAACGTGTACTCGAGCCATTTGGGGAGCTTGAAGCTCACATGGGAGAGTTGCCTGTGTAAAGAGATGTTGACTCCGAACAGCGCCGTTACGACATAGAGCGATAAAAACGTCCAAAACGCCGGCCAAGTGAAGGTGAACGGCGCAAACAAGCAGAGAACAAGCAGCGACCCCATAGTCAACGCCGTACCTACATCCACATAGCTCCATTTCCTGCCCCAGAAGATTCTCCTCTCCCGCAACACCGCCACATCCGAAAAAGGTATCTTCCGGATTCCAGCGACAGCTTCCTCCACAGTCGGAGATGATGCCGAAGAAGAATGCGTAAGTTCATCCTCACCCACTTCTGCGTGGGTAGTGAGGGAAGCAGAGACAACGGATGTGAGTGGTGGGCGTCCCTGTACGGCCCGTACGGTGGGATTGAAACGGAGGATCCGAAAGCGAGGCTGCAGGGAAGGATGGAAGACGGTCTGGGAATGGGAAGAGCAGAGTCTCGTGTTGGTCAGCGTAAGGGTAGCTGATCCTAGTACGACAGACATGGCGGTGGAGGATATTAGGTATTGCCACGGTGAAGAAGGCAGCTGGAGTTAAGAGAGAAAGGAGAAGGCGGGAGGGGAGTGCCTGGGCATTAGAAACTTCACCACCCTTTAAAACAGATGTATTTAAAATATTTAGAAATTTACTTGGTTTCTGTAATTTAGAAAGTTTAATTTAAGAGTATATGTAGGCTGTAAATGAAAAAACTATTCTAAATGTCTTTTATTATCTAAATATATATTCGAAATCAACAATAAAAAATATTTAAATGGGCCACATAAAATAGTAACAATATATTTTAATTAACCATTATTAAAATTGTCATATAATCTATTTTTATATAATTAGAAAACTATATTTACATTTTTATAATAATAAAATACATATTTAACATTATAATGTGATATAGGTCCTGAGATAACTCCAATTTTACTCATGAAAACTCCTAGATGTTGACGGCCCACCTGCACAAGCACGAAACTGTTAGCAAACCGATGCACTCAGTTTTCATGTGCTGTCCTGTGCCACGCTCATGTTTCACGTCATCTGCCTCATTTTAATTCATATTCCCCGTTTAAATTTCATCCTTTCCATTTGAGCCTCTGCAGGCTGCTTCACATTTGTTGCCAATCCAAGCGCTTCAAGTAGCCTAATCGTACTCCAGCTCATGCCTATCGGCCACCGCTCCAACCCCTGCCGGGCGGAGAACCCAAAAGCATGGTGATTGTTGTGCCAACCCTTTCCAAAAGCAAGCAAAGCTACCAACCTGAAAGTCTATAATACATATGGTTCTAGTATAAGAAAATAGAATTTTAAAAGCAATTTTGAAAATTATTAAATAAGCAATTTGCAGAGGTTATTTAGATTATTTTTAATTTTAAAAATATTAATAATATAATGCAAATGCAGGTACAATATAGAGTTGAAATATATTTTAAATACTTAAAAAAATTGAAAAATTTTGAATTTAATAGGCATATGAAAGCCCACAAAGGTGTGTAATGGATTTTAACCAAGTTTAATCAAATTTAATAACCAAATTTATTAAATTCTATAAAATATCAATAAATTCAATGGAGCTTCAATGAACTTTAACTGAGTTTACCAAAGTTTGATAATAGTTTTGTCAAACAATGTAAAACATCAATAATGTTTAATGAACTTTAATAAACTTTAACCTTGTTTTGTTAAACTTTATGAAACTTCAATAATATTTAACAAAGTTTAATAAACTTTAACTAAGTCATAATAGACTCTTATTAAACTTAATTAAAGTTCATTAAAATTAGTCCATGAATAGTACAGAGTTTAATAAGCTTTAATAGAATTTAAACTAGTTTAATAAAAATTTTGTCCAAGTCTTTTAAATTTTGTGAAAGTTCATTAAACTCTATGATTTTAATGGATTTTAATAGAATTAAAAACATTTTAACATAAACTAATAGACTTTAACAAAAATTCTTAAAAATTGTTAAAAAATAATTACTTGGGCTTAACCCAAACTGCTCTTAGAGAATCCTATTAGGAGGTCTTGTAAGACAAAGAAAAGGTTAGAGGGTGTCGAGGGTGGTTCCAACATAAATACTTTGACACTAAAATCAGTAATAGGACTATGAGAAATACATAGAGATAATTGAGAGCTTGTGTCCATAGAATGTGCATACCTATGCTTTTATAATTAAGCTTTGATCAGTGTGCAAAAGGGTGGTGTCATAGGCCAAGATAATTAGGAATCTTGAATAAAGAAGTATTTGTAGTAATTAAACATCCTCTTGTTCTACTAAGATTTTTCGTTTGGGCAATACCATCTCTAGGCCCTTATGGAATCATATCATAGTTTGAATAGGTTTTCTACCTAAGTTGGGGTCTGATGTAGCAAATTTGCTAGCTATGAAGTTTATCCCATGTTATGGTTTCTTAACACTAGTTCTCCCCTTAAGAAGAGTCGATGGGTTCCATCAATCCAGTTTGCTTGGTCTTCTATGCCCACTTTCATGGAACTTTATTTTCTGTGCTATGATCCTCGTGAAAAGTAGATCACATATTAGCATTAATGTAAATCTATGTACCATTGTTAAGGCAAGTTATTCTTAGCCACTATTGAATTCACCATGTATCGAAGCTTTTTCAACATATAGAAACTTAATCCAAATGGGCCATATAAGCTTCTGCTTGTCTCCTTATTTGCCATCTATTAGCAACCTAAGGATATTTCAGAGATGGATCCATAGATTCAATTCAAGAAATAATTCATATTCTAATAAAAAAGATTAGCCAATTACTTTGGGAGATTGAACTCCTTGAAGTTCAGTATAAGTTGTTGAGTCTATCTGTATAACTTTGATGAGGCTAATGAAGTGTTTGCTAGTTTTGGAGTAAGAGAGGAACTGAGAGAGAAAATTAGAGAGATCTCTAAGCTAAGAGAGAAAGTGAGTGAGGTCAGTTATATTAGTTCAAAATTAAGACGCTTATGATCACTATTAGAGGAAGCAAGAGAGGAAACTAGAGAGATTTTTGGGCTAAGAGGGAAAGCGAGAGTGAAACCAAAGAGGCCTCTAAGCCAAGACAAGAAGTGAGAGAGGAGACCAAAGAGGTCTTCAGGCCTAGAGATAAAGCAAGAGAGGAAGCTGAAGAAGCAAATTACACTCGTTGTCTATCTGGGTGTTTTGAGTTACATCGGCAAAAGAAATACTTAATGTCCATAAAGGAAGCACAAGAATTTTGTTAAGATCTTTGCAATGATAATTTTCCATAGAGATGTTCGGGCCTACTTACATCAATAGAGGAAGCGATAAAGGTCTGTCATCCCAATGGTCATTTTATACTAGCTTCAAAAAGGCATTTCAATGCTATTTTTCAATGATTTCTCTCCAAACAATCAAGAATCTTTTTAGAGCTTATAAATGAAAGTTTTATTGAAGAGAAGAAAGAATTTTTTGAGCAAAAAATGTTGCATTCACGAGGTAACTTAAAGCCTCCAAGTGCATTCACTACACTAGGCCTCAACTTTCAATCAAGCTTTAAGCTGCATCAAATCCAACTCAAGAATAGTCTAAACTACTTTTTTTTTCATTGAATAATCTTTACATTTAAGCTTTACTTTGTTTATATTTTAAAATACTTAAAGGCATTCCATTGTACATTTTTATTTCTAGTTTAGGTTTTGAGATTTCTATGGCAAGGAAGGGTCTCCCTGCAATAGTATTATATTGAAAGAGTGTTTTAGTAAGCTTAGTAAAACTAAGTGGTATTGTAAGAATTCTTGATGATTTCAGAAAAAATCAAGGAAGGTGTGATTCCATGGTGGATAGTGGAACATAAGGTTGGGATACCTTGGAGACTAAAGTAGGTGTAGAGTTGGCCAAAACAACTATATTTTTTTGTATTTTTTATTATGTGTGCTTTTATGCTTTCACTGTTATCTCTTTCTTGCTTTTATATATTCATTTAGTTATCTAATCTTGTTTGGTTTATGGTTTTTCATACACCCTATTTTTAGGTCTATCAATTGATATTAAAGTAGGGCTCTATTGTTTAAATTTGAATTTATAAATTGAGAAATCTTGTATAGTAAAAAATTTTGGTGGAATCATGGAGGGTCAATTGACCAAAAGACTATCTTATTTTGATGAGGAGCATTATAGCTACTAGAAGTTAAGGATGAAATTTTTTTTAATTGCTAGTAGCTATAAATTATGAATAATTATAAAGGATAGAACATTGCTTTCCACCTCAAAGGAGAGTAATTGGATGAATGAGAACATTAGAGCAATTTAGTTAAATACTAAAGCTAAGAATACTTAATATTGTGCTATCTTTCCTTCTAAATTTGAAAAGATTTCCTTATGTGATACGACAAAAGATATTTAGAATCATTTGAAAGCAGTTAATGAGGGGATATGTCAAGCGAAGAAAACTAAAATCAATTTGCTTATCCATGAATATGAAATATTTTGCATGTATGAAGGTGAATAATTTTTTGGAAATATCTTTTAAAATTTTAAAACTTATTAACATTCTAAAAAGGGTAGATGAAGAGATTTCTTGCTCTCAATAGATAAAGAAGATCTTGAGGTCTCTTCTAAAGTAATGGATATCAAAAGTTACTACAGTTAAAGAAACCAAAGACTTAAATAAGATGATAGTTGCAGAATTGATGGGTTCAATATTTACCTACAATACTTAGGTGGAGGAGAAAGAAGGAAAGAAAAAAATGATACTTATACTAATGATAAGTCATGTAGTGACGAGGAGAAAGAAAATGTAAAATTTGTAACTTCTCCTACTAAGATAATTAGGAATTTGTTAAAGAAGAAGAAGAAATAAATACAATTCATTAGAATGTTGTAAATGTAAAAGAAGATAATGAAAAAGAAGAAGAAGAAGTTATACATGATTATATAATGATTTTATTAAAATTTCTTTTGGTCCACTGTTCCTATCCCATTCAAATAAATCATGAAGGCGATTACAAATTGCTTATGCATAAACTTGATAATCTCACGATATTTCTAAGATCTTAATGCCACGAGACGATTGATACCCTTCTCGTGAAGTATATGGTGTACTGCAATTGACACCACCGGTATTTTCGTGATCTGGACTCCAGGCAGCTGGTGGTTGAGGCATCTCTCTTTTATGTCTTTTTCTTTGTTTTACATTTTCTTCGTCAGCATGCGAAAAGCTCTACACTCAGTTGGCGTGGCTTTAGATAAGTGACCCGGGCAAATATGCTTAGCGTTGCCCAACTGACCTTACCGTGACATACGGTGAAAAATACGAGGCAATTGGCATTCACATGAAACAGACCGCATTATTGTTGAATAAGAAAATGATCCGAGTGTAATTTCCCAAACCATGCACCATCAAACGCGCAACACGTGACAACATTTGAAATAGATAATATGCTGCTAACTATGCTTTTCATGAGACTCCTAAATTCCTAATCTTATATATGTTATTATAAATAGGATGCGCATGATAAACGGCTGATATCGTTCGAAAGGGAATTGAAGTAGTGTATATGAAATTTGCTAACACAATAACAAGACCAGTTGTTTTTCGATAAATCTCTGGTGTTCCACACTCTAAAACCCCATAAATGACAGACGGAGTTAATCATCCAGGTAATGTGGTAGATCCACACGATTCCCCGGTTGAGTTTCATCCTTTCCATTTGAGCCTCTGCAGGCTGCTTCACGTCTGTTGCCAATCCAAGCGGTTCAATTATCTTAATCGTACACCAGCTCATGCCTATCTGCCACCGCTCCAACCCGTGCCGGGCAGAGAAACCAAAAGCACGGTGATTGTTGTGCCAGCCCTCTCCAAAAGCAAGCAGAGCTACTAATCTCAAAGTCTATGATACATACGGTTCTAGTATAAGAAAATAAAATTTAAAGAGCAATTTTGAAAATTATTAAATAAGCAATTTGCAGAGGTTATTTAGATTATTTTTAATTTTACAAAATATTAATAATATAACGCATATGCAGGTACAATATAGAGTTGAAATGTATTTTAAATACTTTAAAAAATTGAAAAAAATGAATTTAATAGGCGTATGAAAGCCCACAAAAGTGCGTAATGGATTTTAACTGAGTTTAATTAAATTTAATAACCAAATTTATTAAATTCTATAAAATATCAATAAATTCAATGGAGCTTTAATGGGCTTTACCTTAGTTTAACAAAGTTTGATAATAGTTTTGTCAAACAATTTAAAACATCAATAATGTTTAACGAACTTTAATAAACTTTACCCTTTTTTTGTTAAACTTTATGAAACATTAATAATATTTAACAAAGTTTAATAAGATTTAACTAAGTCTTAATTCACTTCTATTAAACTTAATTAAAGTTCATTAAACTCATTTCATGAACAGTATAGAGTTTAAAGGGCTTTAATAGAATTTAAACTAGTTTAATAAAAATTCTATCAAAGTCTTTTAAATTTTGTGAAATTTCATTAAACTATATGGTTTTAATGGAGTTTAACAGAGTTTAACACATTTTAACAGAAGTTAATAGACTTTAACAAAAATTCTAAAAAATTATAAAAAAATTATTACTTGTGTTTAACCCAAAATACTTTTAAAGAATCCTATTGAGAGGTCTTATATGACAAAGAAAGATGTTAAAGGGTGTCGGGGTCTGGTCTCAGCATAAATACTTTGACACTGAACTAATAATAGAATTATAAGAAATGTTTAGAAATAATTGAGAGCTTGTGTACATAGGGAAGTCAATAATAGGATTGTGAGAAATGTTTGGAGAAAATTGAGCTTGTGCTCATAGGATGTGCATACCTATGCTTTTATAATTAAGCTTTGGTCAATGTGCAAAAGATGCAGTGTTATAGGATGAGATAATTAGGATTCTTAATTAAAGAACTCTTTGTAGTAATTAAACTTTCTTTTGTTCTACTAAGATTTTTCCTTTGGGCGATATCCAATGGAGTCATATCATAGTTTGAATAGATCTCCTGTTAGGATAATTTATTTTGTGAAAACCATCACATAAATCTTAGGATCACCATGTTGTATCATCAAGAAAATTAATAAACATATAAGCGGAAGCATACCTGAATCTATAATGGTTGATTGATGTTTAGAGTCATGCGGTTGACCTTCTAGATCAATGTGTTCTCCTAAAAGAACCCTTTAGCTTTTCTCTCTATTTTCTTTCTGATGATGGGATGTCAGAAATAATGAAAATAACACATGTGTGACCTAGGGACCATGACCACCATATATAAATAACTCATGCGTACTTATACCTTATCTTTTGGTATTTTTATTTTAGCTCATCATAAAATAAAAATTACCCTGAAGTCTCTACACATTAAAGGCCTACACCCTATAACATACATTAAAGCCCAAATTATCCAAACTTTAATAGATCACTTTAAATGAGCTTAACCATATATGATAGTCTATAATATATAATTATTCACATATAAGCCCAATGTTGGATTTATAATCCAACAATCTCCCACTTGGGCTATATGTATAACCTTATAATCATGCATTGCAAAGATAACTATATGAGCTCAACTTTATTTTCTTTACTGAAATGTATCTATAACCAATCTAGTCCATCAATTAGACAAACATAGGATCAAAGCGGCCTTCATTACATTTATCGTAACTTGACCCATCTATGGTCACATATGTCGATACAATTGAATGACATGGATCATGATGTGGATGCATAGTATAAAAATTTTATACAATATGACCTTAACATACCTATTTCCAACTGGTCTACCTTAAACCTTAGTGAAATGAAATTATAGCAAAAATTAGAATGTGAATAACCAAAACTTTATTTATGCACAAAATAACCTTAAATATCCATAAACTGAAATAACTAAAAAATGTCTATATTAGAAGAGCATCTAAAATTACATACTCCCATTAAAACTGAATGTCCTTAAATGATATAACCCTCATACAAGCAGTATGCTCATGAAACACTTTGGGTGACAATCCCTTAGTAAGCAAATCTGCAACCATGGAGTTTGTTCCGATATGTTTAATAGACAATTGTCCATTATGAATTTTTTCTTAAACAACTAGGAATTTGATGTCTTTAAACTTTGACTTCGTCGAGCTCCTGTTGTTGTTGGAATATAAAATTGTGGACTTATTATCACAAAATAACTTGAGTGGTCTTTCAATGTTATTCATATGCATAGCCTTGTAACAAAATTTTGCAACCATATTGCTTGATTGGATGCCTCATAACATGCTATGAACTCTGCCTCCATGGTAGAAGAGGCTACAAGAGACTGTTTAGCACTCTTCCTGGAAATAGCACCCTCAGCTAGCAAGTAGATATAGCTCGATGTAGATTTCAAACTATCTTGGCATCCAGCATGATCGGAGTCAAAATACACAACGATCTCAAGCTGATTTAACCTTCAATATATGAGCATATAGTCTTTTGTTCCTTGTAAATACTGCAAGACCCGTTTAACTGCTTTTCAATGGTCTATTCCTGGATTGCTTAAATATCTGCCCAACATCCCAGTAATGTATGCAATATCCGGATCCATATAAACTTAAGCATACATCAGACTCCCTACTGTTGATGCATAAGGAATCTTCTGCATTTCATTTTTCTCAAAATCATTCTTAGGGTACTATTTGAGACTAAACTTGTCTCCCTTAGCCACAAGGGTATCACCTGTCTTACAATCCTACATGTCATATCTTTTAAGAACCTTTTCGATATAGTCCTTTTGTGATAATCTAAGAATACCCCAAGAGAAATTCTGGTATATCCAAATCCCTAATACAAAAGAGGCATCACCAAGATACTTCATCTCAAAATTCTTAGATAGTCTCTTGGTTTCATGCAATAAGCCTATATCGTTACTGACAAGCAAAATGTCATCAACATACAAAACCAGAAAAACATAATTACTCCCATAGAAGTTATGGTATATACAATTATCGACTAAATTCATCTCAAAACCAAATGAGATGATCACTTGATAAAACTTGAAATACCATTGTCGAGATGTTCGCTTGAGCCTATAGATGGATTTCTTAAGTTCGCAAACCATATTATTTGGATCTCCAGATACAAAGTTTTCTGGTTGCACCATATAAATTATTTCATCAATATCACCATTTAGAAAAGTTGTCTTTACATCCATCTGATGTAACTCAAGATCAAAATGCACCACTAATGCCATTATAGTCCTGAAAAAGTCTTTCGAAGAAATTGGTGAGAATGTCTCTTTATAGTTGATGCCTTCTTTTTATGTAAAGCCCTTTGCAACAAGACGAGCCTTGTATCTTTCCACATCGCCTTTCAAATCCATCTTGGTCTTAAATATCAATTTGCAATCAATAGGTTTCGCACTTTCTGGCAATGAGACAAGATCCCACACATTATTGTCTTTCATGGACTTAATCTCCTCATTTATGATATTAATTCACTTTTGAGAATTAGAACTTTCCATGGCTTGACGAAAGTTAATCAGATCATCTTCCATCACTCCATCATCGCCCCACATTCTTGGAGAAATACAATATAATCATCTGGCACTGCACTTTTCCTTTCTTTAGTAGATCTCCTTAATGACATAGGTTCTTGAGGTGGTAGAGTTTATTCTTTTGGAATAATTTCTTAATTGGGAGGTTCTCCGACATTGTCTTGATCTATTGTGTCTTGAACAGAGTCATGAATAGGATCATGATAAATGTCAATAACACTTGTGGGAATATTAAAATATTCTTCTTTAAAGACGAAGTCTCTAACTATATCTTCCCCCTTAAACTCAACATTCTCAAAGAACTAAGCATTTCTTGATTTGAAGATTGACTTAGTTGCGGAATCATAAAACTTGGACCCCCTGGATCATTTAGAGAATCCAATAAAATAATAACTCACTGTCCTTGAGTCCAGTCTTTTTTCATTGGGCCTATAAGACCTTGCCTCAGCTAGATATCTCCAAACATTTAAGTACTTTAAACTGGGCTTCTTGCCCTCCAAAGCTTATAAGGGGTTTTGGCAGTTACTTTACCTAGAACTCTATTAAGGATATAAGTTATAGTCTTAAGTGCTTCTCCCCAGAGTGATTTTGGTAAGGTAGAATGAGAAATTATACTCATCGCCATGTCCTTAAGCATTTTGTTTCATCTTTCAGTAATATGATTTATAGTAGGCGAAGCTGATATGGTGTATTGTGAGATGATACCGCATTCCTTTAGGAACTTAGCAAACGGTCCTAGATGTTATTCACCTGAACTGTCATATCTACCATAGTGTTCACTACCATAATCAGATTTGATGCTTTTGATCCTTTTATTGAGTTAGTTCTCAACTTTAGCCTTATAATTTTTGAACACATCTAGTGATTGTAACTTTTCATGAATGAGATATATGTAGCCATATATGAAAAAATCATGTGTGAATGTTATAAAATATTGTTGACCATTCCAAGCAGCCATAGGGAATGACACACAAATATCTATATGTATAAGTTCTAAGATGTCCAAAGTCCTATTGGCTTCAAATATCTTTTATTGGTTTGCTTTCCTTTTATATAGTTAACACAAACATCAAAATCTGTGAAATCTAAGGGATCTAAAATTTTGTTTGACACAAGTCTCTCTATTCTTTGTCTAGAGTACGACCTAATCTCTTATGCCATAATGCAGCCGAATTCTCATGGGTTAATTTTCTCCTTACACCTAATGTACTTAATTATAGAGATTCATTAAATGAAGCAATTGAACCAACTAAATAAAGACTATCTTAAGTTGATAAAGAATTAGAACCAAATAATTTTAAATCATAAAATAGACTGAATTTTCCATTTCTAAATGAACAAGAATAACTAGGTTTGTCCAAAGCAGAAATAGAAATCAAGTTCTATCTAAAATATGGTATAATAAATGTTTTATCAAGAGTCAAATTATATCCAATTTTAACAATAATCTAAAATTTTCAATTGCCTTAACTTGAACTGTCTTGTCATTGCCCACATAGATGTATCTTTCACCATTATTTGGCTTACAACAACTTAGGCAACCCTACATAGATACACTGATGTAAGCTATTACACCAGAATCTATCCACCATGTGCGTCTAGGTATTGAAGTTAAATTAACCTTAAAGCAAATCGAATTAAGAAGCATATCCCTTTTAGCACGCCATGCATGATAATTAGTACACTGCTTCTTTTTATGTCATCTAGTTCCATAGAAGAAACAACTATTGCTTTCTGATTCATCTGGTTTCTTTTGTTGTTTCTTTTGAGGTGCTATGTATACAACTTCCCTATCTAATTTATACCTCGTTCAATTCATGTTGGCAGTAATATTGACAGAAATCAGGGCTAAACAGAGAATAACAAATAAATAATATAAGCTCACATTAGTCTTAAAACAAAAAATAATAATAATAAATTCAAATAAAGGTAAACCCTCATCTTAAGATATCGAGGACTCCATCAACATTTTATATTTGGATAAAATATTAACTTGTAAGTGCTATCTTGGTGTAGTAATCAAACATTGACAATAAGAATATGTTGAAAAATAAATCTTTCTTTAGGCCAATTTATTAATCACATATAAAATGAAATAATTATCACATATTTATTACCACATATGCACATGCAATTCTATTAAATATTGACCTTCCTTTGGGCTAGTCAATATTCACATAAGTTATAAGTGAACAATCATTTATATTTTAAAATAAATTAATTTCGACAAGAGAGGTCACTTTGGCAACTTATTATTTCAATTAACTCATCTCAAAATATATACACAACTATACCAATATTCAAATTTAAAATTTCACTCAAAAAAAAATTTTCTTAAAAGATTCTCTAGAAAATTAACCTTATAAAGAATAAATTCATAAATATTAAAAAAATTACATGAGAATATGGAATTTAAATATTTTATAACTGATCTAGTGGATCAAATCAAGCATTTGAGGGATAAAATCTAAGCCCTTTAAATATGTTTACACAAAATCTAAAAATACAGTCATATTTTGAAAAATCTAATCCATTCATTAAATTCATAATATCAAAAAATGTGGAAATCGACTATTTATTTATCAAAATCTGATATTAAATGACCTCAAAATCTCAGCTTTAATACTGGTCGTCACTAGCCCCTCGCTGCCATTGTCGGTGGCAGCCATTGCCTTCTTTGCCGACGATGACAAGCAACCATGGCTGAATCCAAAAAAAAAAAAAAAGAAAAGAAAAGAAAACCCATCTGCATTCAAATGTCACCCACTGCCATCAGCACCAGACAACGTGTGTTCACCTAGTCCGGTGGCTGCCATGGCTGTTGGGCCGTTTGATCGGCATGGTCCGGATGAAAATTTGAACTCGTTTGGGCATAGCCATGGAAAACTGCTAGCTTGTAGTGTTGGTGGGTTTTGGCATAGGATCTGGTGCCCCAATCCATCGCCAAGCATGGCCACCAACCATGGTAGACCTGCAGAAAATCAAAAACCCCTACCTCCCAGCCCTCCGTCGCCATTAACTACCACTAACCATGCTCGCCACTAGCTGGGTTGGACACGCTAGCAACATGTGTCCAGCTTGGTCAGGTTGGCTGGTTATGGTCAAATGGCCTGATTTGATTAGGCACCTAATTTAAGCATCTGATTTCCATCATGGCGATAATGGACGTTTCTACGGCTCTCGATTTTCTAATTTTGGTAGACGGCATATGATAGTTTGGATCGACAACCTAAATATGAGATTTGGGGTTTTTCTTAAATCTGATTTCTTTAATCGATTTCCATTAATAATCTAGTTATCATAAATTTTAATTTTCTTTAATCTCAATGATTCAACATGAAAAGGCTCTGATACCACTCATTGGGATAATTCCCTTTGTAAAAATTATCACATAAATCTCAGAATTTGATGGTTCAAATTATAATTCCTAGTAAGTGTATGAATATATAGTAGTATAGTATGCCAAGCAAGGGTCAATCCTACAGAGAACGGTCAAACCGAGTTAATTAGTTTTAGTTATTGAACTATTCTAACCTTAAAAGAATGTATTTATAACTAAACATACTTGGAATAAAGTTTGGTATAATTTCAAAATTTTAGAAACTTGATAGAATGAAAGTAAATCAATGCCTAAATATAATGTAGAGAGATTAGCAAGATGCAAAAGTCTAGGGATCCGATTTCACCACCAGATGATCCCCCTTTGCATATGGAATGTTGGATTCAATGCCTCATTTGGATTTCTTCTTTCAAAAGTAATATTATTACCATTAGGTGTGCTGGTTTAAATCAAGTATTTTCACTTGTCCCAATTACCTATGATGTGTAGCATAATTGAGGTGAAAAATCATTAAGCTCAAGAACATAAGAACCAAAATAGTATGGTTTAGCATATGGTGTCTACCTTAACCATGCTTTGATAATTAAT
>JAYJMB010057202.1:0-27390 GCA_036873735.1 Pouteria campechiana | reverse complement strand
GGGTGGAGGTGATCAATAGCATTTCACATTTCTTTTGGTTGATTGTTTAATTGGCAGGAGGGGGGGTGGGTGGGTGGGGTGGAGGTGATCAATAGCATTTCACATTTCTTTTGGTTGATTGTTTAATTGGCAAGTGTGATAATGAAAAATAATTTGGTGCAGGCATGAGAATATATTTAAGAATCTTTCATGATGATTATGTATGCTTGCTAGTTAATTGTGATGATATATGTATACATACATAATTGAAATGATTTCTTCAAAAGTTGGATTTAACTTGGCTCGATTGAGTTAATATACTGGTATTGGGATATTTCACATAGACTCAACTCAAAGTTGTTTGTATACTTTTAAAACTTTTGAATGAGTTAAGTGTTTTTAAAGTTTATTTCTACTTGGGTTGAATGTAACTTCAAATTAACATGATAACAATCCCAAGGTATATGTTAAACCTATTTGGAGGAACTTCAAAGTTCAAGATCTTGAATAGAAATTTAATCCTTGGTTAGATCTTTTGTAATCTTTAAAAAGGTTTCAACAAAGTATACACGATTTAAGTTTTTAATGAGAACATCATATAAATCATGTAGGATGGATTGAATGAACATTGTTTATGCCATGGACATTCTTAAAATTGATGTACTTCATATATATTTCATGGTCATGATGCATAATGTCTTAAAGAGAGATATTCCTTTATAATTTGAAAATTTCAAGCTATCCTTAAATGAGAATACATGATTAAAATTCTATTGGATTATGAAAAAAATGAAAATATATGATTCAAAGAGATATCATCTCACATGAATAGAACTTTTGCAATATGGGAATAAAAACATAGCCTTTATACTAAATATAAATAGTATTTGTGTTGAGTCTAAGGATCTACTTTTGATGATTGCTAAGATTTCTAGTTTTGGAGGAAGCTTCGTAGGTACAGAAGGGAGCTTCAGAGTTGAAGAAGGAAGCTTCAGAGGTAATGAAAGGAAGCTTTGGAGGCAAGGAAGGGAGCTTTGAAGGTGAAGAAGTTGAACTTCGCAGGTGACACTTTTAAGCATCGGAAGAATTAGCATTACTTTAAAGGCCATGAGGGAGCTTCGGAGTTTGAATAAGCTTTGGAGGTGCAAAATAAGCCATTAGGAAGAAGTGCACTCAATGGGACTTCGGAGCATCCAAAGTGATCACTTCAGATGATCCAGAAATGTATATGTTGGGACATTAGGATTGAAGGGGAACTTCAGAGGTACGGGTCACTTACTTTGGAGGGTCTGAAGCCACACGCGTTCATGACTCTTACAAGCCCTACACCTTTGAAGGCTCTAAAAGTGTAACTTCGGATGCTCTGTATCGGCACGACATGGTTTTTAATGAGGCATTTCCAATGGTTAAAAAATCAAGGAAGCAATGGCTAGTTTGAATTTGGAACTTATAAATACAAGTTCCTGTGAAGAAAAACTTACTTTTGAGAAGATAAAACATGAATCAAACATAAGAACTCAAAGTCCTTGACGTGCATTCACTCCAATAGGCTTCAATGAATATAGAACTTCACATTACATCTTTACACTTAAGAGAAGATCAGAAAGCACTGCGAGCTTAATATTTTTATCTTTATTATTTGAGCTTAAATTGTATGTACATCCAGGCTCAGTTAGAGATAATCACTTATAAATCTATACCTGTAAAGTTTGAGTTGCTGGTTAACTCTTTGAAATACTAGATTGTATGAGTTGTTGGTGAGCTCATGAAAACTAACAGTTATAGATTTTCTAGTGAGCTTGTAAAACCAATGTAGAGTTCTTGGTTAACTCATAACATCAAAAGAGGTTATGATTCCATGAGTTATAGTGGAATCGAAGGTTGGGGAAACCTTGGAGAGTGGAGTAGGTACCAAGAGAGGGCTTGAACCACTATAATCCTTGTGTTTTTATTGTTGTGTGCTTGTGAGTTCCACTGCATTTATTTTCTGCTCTTATACAATCTTTTTTTTCCCATACCTTTAGGATTCTAGATTTTCCATACAACTTGTACAACATAGGAAAGGTCTGGGGACCAACAATTGTTATCAGAGTGGGGCACTAATATTGAGATTCACAAATTTATCTCTACCTTAGTGTGATCTCATATAGTAAACAATTCTGGTGGAATCAAGGAGGGTCAATCAACCATCAAACCTCCATATTTTGATGGAGAGCATTATAGCTATTGGAAAATGAAGATGAAAACTTTTTTGATTGCTAATAGTTATAGTTTATGGAAAATAGTAGTTAGAATGTTGTTCTCTACTTCAGAAGAGAGTAAATGGACTAACTAGGACATTAGAGCAGTTTAGTCGAATGCCAAAGCCAAGAATGCTCTATATTGTGCTTTCTCTCTTTTTAAATTCGAGAAAATATCCTCATATGAAACTGCCAAGGAAATCTAGAACCATTTGCAAGAAATTTATGAGGGGACAAGCCAAGTTAGAGAAGCTAAGATTAGTTTGCTTATCAAAGAATATGAAATTTTCTATATGTTTAGGGATGAATCTATATCTGATATATTTTCTAGATTTATGAGACTTACTAATAACCTAAAAAGTTTAGGCCATGAGATTTTTTGTTCACAGCAAGTTAAAAAGATTTTAAGGTCTCACCCAACAAATTGATGCCAAAAATCACAGCAATTGAAGAGGCCAAAGATTTGAACAAGCTCTCTTGCATAACTCATGGGATCCTTGATGACCCATGAAGTATGGAAGAATGAAAAAGAAGGAAAGAAGATGAAGATGGTAAATGGCCATGGAAGTGCAAATTTTTCATTTAATAAGAGGGAGGATGATGATGTAGAATTTGTAAAAACCCTTTCTAGGAAGATTAGGAGTCTATTGAGGAAGAAGAAAAAGAAAAAGATTGTAAATTTAGTAGAACAATGTACATGTAAAGAAGAAGAAGAAGAAGAAAATGTACAAGAAAATTTAAATGAAGAGGAAGTGCATTTATGTATAACTCCCCTCCAATTGTTGCCATAATAGGAGAAAAAATAGCTTCTCAACCATGGTAAACATAAACATAAATCTATTT
The DNA here is from genome assembly GCA_036873735.1 of Pouteria campechiana. Lineage (NCBI taxonomy): Eukaryota > Viridiplantae > Streptophyta > Magnoliopsida > Ericales > Sapotaceae > Pouteria > Pouteria campechiana. The sequence goes on along the minus strand of JAYJMB010057202.1, from coordinate 24,328 downwards.
AAGGCAACTAGGTAGGTGAAGATATTGTATTTTCTATTCTTAATTCTTACATTCATGTCATTTCACTTTAGCCTTCATCATTTTATCTCTCATAAGAGAACCATCCTGCATGTAACTATGCAAGATGAGCTAATTAGATAATCATCTATTGCTTGGACCAAATGAAATTAAGCTTAATGTCATTACAGTCCCACGGCATAATTTAAGCCTATTTGAAAAACTTCATAGTTTAAGGTCAGGAATAGGTATTCTAATCCTAGTCAGACCTTCTATAATCATTATTATGGGTTTATTTACTATTAACAACTAGATGAACTTTGGTTTCAATGTGAGAAATAAAGTTGTTAGATTATACATGATAGGAGTTTGGAAAATGAAGTTTAGGATTATGCATTATTGAGGGAGAATAGTTTAATCCCTTATATTAGAAATTGTTGAAAACCCCTCCTTTCCTAAACCATTTTGACTATGACAAATTCGAGGAAAAATTATTTAAAGGATAAGATGAAGAAAGTGAACTTATTGAAAATGTGGACCAATCTTAGCACAGTGAGCCAAAATGAATTAGACTTCTTTATGTTTAATGTATCAATTATTTAGGGGGAGTTCTCATTAGTTCATTAGCACTGTTTTTATAGTGTAACTCATTAAGTTTTGTTATCATCAAAAATGGAGAGAATGTTGAGTATGAGGATCTAGTTTTGATGATTAACAAAATTTATTAATGACTTGATTTAAGCTAATAATAGTGTTGCTAAGATTTTTAGTCTCGGAGAAGCTTCAAAGTTGAAGAAGGGAGCTTCGGAGATGAAGAGAGGATTTTTGAAGGTGAAGAAGGAAGGTCCAAAGGCAAGGAAGGAAGCTTTAGAGATAAGAAATGGAGCTTTGGAGGTGACACCAATAAGCATCAGAGGGATTAGAGTTACTTTGGAGGCCACGAAGAGAAGCTTCAGAGGTTGAAGAAGCTTTGAAGGTGCAGAAAGAGCCATTGTACAAAAACAGTGCTTAAGTGACTTCAGAAAATCCAAAGTTATGACTTTGGATGATCCAAAAATATATCCGTTGGGACATCAAAAGCTTCAGAGGCACAAGTCACTTTGGAGGGTCCGAAGTTACATGTGCTCACGATTGACAAACCCTGACCTTCGGATGCCCTAAAGCAGTGTGACGAAGCAATGCTGCATGGTTTTTAACGAGGCATTTTCAGTTGAAAAATTGAGGAAGCAATGGCTAGTTTAAATTTGAAACTTATAAATACAAGTTACTGTGAAGAAAAACTGACTTTTGAGAAGATAAAACATGAATAAAATACAAGAACTCAAAGTCCTAGAAGTGAATTCATTCCAATAGGCTTCAACGAACATAGAACTTCAAGTTACATCTTTACACTTAAGAGGAGATCAAAAAGCATTATGAGCTTAATGTTTTTATCTTTATTATTTAAGCATAAACTATATGTACATATAGGCCTAGTTAGAGGCATTTACTTGTACATCTATACCTGTAAAGGTTGAGCTATTAGTTAGCTCTTTGAAAAACCAAATTGTATGAGTTGTTGGTGAGCTCGTAAAAACCAATAGTTATAGAGTTTTTGGTGATCACTTAAAACCAATGTAGAGTTCTTGGTTAGCTTGTAAAACCAAGGGAGGTTGTGATTTCATGGCTTATAGTGGAATCCAAGGTTGGAAAAACCTTGGAGAGTGGAGTAGGTGTCAAGAGAGGGCTCGAACCACTATAATCCTTGTGTCTTTAATGTTATGTGCTTATGACTTCCGCTACATTTATTTCCTGCTCTTGCACAATATTTTCTATTTTCCAATACCTTTAGCATTCTAGATTTGCCATACAACTTGGGTAGCATAGGCAGGGTCAGGGGATCAAAGGTTTGTATATTCAATGAGAAGAACACAAAGAAGTAGAAAAAGTAGTGTAAAGTATTGTATTTTGTTAATCATCAAAAAGGGGGAGATTGTTGATGCTCTACCTTCCAAAATAAGTTTATTTTTTCATATTTTGATGATTACATAAATACACAAGAAAATTTATATGTAAAATGTCAAGGCTTGCAAAGTGGCAAAGTGCAAAAAATTTCAGGTGTAGGACAAGTGCTAATCGCTTGCCTTGTAGCTGCTTGCCATACCACATGCAATAATTTCAGGAGGAAGTGTTCTCTCTATACAACCGCAGCCACCTAAGGGTAGCGCCTGCAACCTCATTCGCATGTTGGAGTTGCTACCTAATATTTCCTGCCACATCAGATGAAGTACCACTTGGCAAGCCCATACTGCTTGCAAGTAACACCTGGAGCTCAACTAGTACTATAGCCGCCTATGATCCACCTATCATCACATAACAGCATGGGTTCTAAAGTCTTGATAGGGTTTTGACTATGACTAGTTTCCCATACCGCCTACCATATCACTTGGGGCCCAATCAAATACCGCAATCGCTTGCAATCCACCCATAGTCCCCAACAGTTAGAAATTCAAACATTGCAAAGCCACTGATTGCTACCCATTCATCTCCAATGGTCAAGTTTTTGAGAAATCTATTTAAGGAGAGATGTTAGGACATTTTAGGGGTTGAAGAAGTTGTTGATTGAGTTTTAATCTTCAAGATATCTTAGCAACCCAAGGCCAAAGCACAAAACTTTCACTATTTTCATTCAAGAGCTTCCAATCTTCATATTCTCTACTCAAGGCCTTTCATCTACAATAAAAAAAGGGAAGATCCTCTACAACAAAGCAATCTATCAAGAAGCACAAGGTTTTCCCTGTGCTTTCATTCATACATTGTTTAAAAGTGTAATTTCTTATTCTTCACTCTTATTTGTTAATTCTTGAGTTTGTGTTAGAGATAAATCTTAAGAGAAACAAGTGCGATTATTTAAGTGTGACTCACAATCAACTTATTGGAGTTGTACAAAGCTCTTTGAGATAAAATTAAGAAGATTACAAGAAGCACTAAGTTTGTATGCTTCATTGAGCTAGAATCAAGAAGAGTAACTTGATTATTGGAGAAGTATCTCACAATCAATTTCTAAATTGTTTATACATCTTAGAGTTAGAATTTAGAAGAGTGCGAGTGTACTAAATTGTATTCCATTATAGTGAGATAGTGAAACTTAAGATATAAGGGGTGTATTTTTGGAAGAGTGGAGTAGGAAGGTTGTCCTGAACCACTATCCATTGTGCCTTCTATATCTGACTGATTTATTTACTTACATTTAATTATTTTTTATTTATTCCATTGCAAATTGCACTAAATTACGAAAAGAGAAAATTTAATTAAAAAGGGGTTTTGAGATAGAAAATTTTATAAACCCAATTCACCCGTCCCCTCTTGGGTTAAGTCAAACCTAAGGGACCCAACAAACAACCCTTCCTCTACTTCCCATAACCACATTGAGATCTGATATAGATTTTCTTGAGCCTCATTTAAGTCACAAACCAAGGACTTCACCTAGTCTAAGTAGTTCAACCTGTCGACCTTTATCCAAACCATGTTGACCATGGGCTCGGTGTAAAGTTCCTCAAGGCCCCATTCTAGCACTTGCGCTCAATCCAATGAACACAATAATTTGTTGATGTAAATCTAGGCTAGCAAAGGATGCTCCCACAAGGAGGACATGGAGCCAGTCTCACTAAGCAAGGTGAAAGTGGGTGACAAAGGACAAGAAGTAGGTCAAGATAGAGCAACAACTCCTTTGTTGGCACTAGAAGGTTTAGTACACTGATGATGCGAAGGGCATTTAGCTGATTCAAGAGATAATAACTATTTTAGAACATTATAAATTTGAGAGCAAGAGAGCGATAATCCTACAAGCATGAGAATAAATATTAAGGAAGTAAGTACTTTGCCAAAAAATTTAAAATCCGTCAATACTCTCAAATTATAGGGAGCTAGAGCATACTTGTAAAAGAAGTAGAAGGATGCAAAGTTGAGCACCCCTTGGCAATGTCACACCTTGCCTCCATGCTATTAGAAGTAGCTACCTCAATCCTTGCCATAGAGCTCGCGAAAGCAAGAGAAGGAGAAATAAGAGAGGAATGTATAGATGGTAGCACCCCTTTCGGTGGGAAGAAGTCCCTCATAGAAATACTAGATAAGTAGTTGCTCACTGATCTGATAACAGGGCCAACATGCACATAATTTTTTGAAATGCTCCCAATATTAGTATAGGGATTATCCACTATGCTGTCTCACACCACAAATTTCCTTCCTAATGTTGGCCACCCTTGAAGCTAGAAAATATTTCTCCAAAAATAACCTCTTCATCTCATTCCATGTTGTGATGCTACCAAATGTGAAATAGTAAAGTTAATCCTTAGCCAAATCCTTCAAAGAGAATGGAAAGGCTCTCAATTTGATTGGCGCTTCAGTCACCCCTGTCGGTTTCATACTTGTGCACACCACATGAAATTCCTTTATATGCTTGTGGGGATCTTCACCTGCAACACCATGAAAAGTGGGCAAGAGATGAATTAGTCCATATTTTAATTCGAAATTAATAGTAGCATCTAAAGTAGAAAATGTTATGCACAAGGGTTGTTGATCTAAATTAGGTGTGGCAAGCTCTTTCAAAGTTCAAGTTTTAGCCATAATTTCCTCCTTTTTAAGATTCCCCTAAGCTTTATTCCTTAACTTATGCAAATTTCTTTCAATTTCTGGTTTATACTATAAATTACCTTGATTAGAGGATCAAGTTGTAGTTATAAAAAATCAAGAAAAATCTAATAAACCCTAAAAAAATAAATAGGAAAAATCATAAAAGTACAAAAATCAACTAGAATGTCTCCACAGTAATGGCGCAAAAAATTTGTTATTGTAGGCAACCAAATTTAGAACTTTACTCTAATTAAATTACCTATAGTAGTGTAAATAAGGGTCAATCCCAAAAGAAATTTCTAGCTTAGTTTTATAGAATGTGAATAAGAAAAGGGGGGTTTTGAATAAATGAAGAAAGTATTATAAAAGAAATCTATCAGAGAAGAAAACTTTGATTCAAGTTAACATCCACCATCAGAATCTCATAACTGGTCATTGACATGATTATAAATCAATTCATACTTTAAATATTCACCATTGGAATTAGTGTTTCTATCTCTCCTTCAACATAGTTAATTAGAAACTAGCGATCCATTTAACCCTAACCACTAAACAACCCTAGACTAGCGCTAAAGGTTTAATCTAATAGTAGCCTTAAGATTTGTAGAGATTAATGAAGCTAAACAACATAATCACTAGCAATTGCATTTAATTTAGTCAAATATTTTTCCTAAGATTTAATAACTATAATAATAACTAATTATTAAACCCTAGTTGCTTCCCAAATTAGAGGGATCAAACAATTATGGATTTGATATATAATCTAGCAATGGATTGCAATGAATAATAAACTAGTAGGCTTCCTAGTAATTAAACATAATATTCATAATAACGAACAAAGAAGAACATTCAATAGTAGAAGTATAAATTGAACAATTAAATCAAATTAGATCTTAGAGTATATTGAATATGAGGCTTTTGTCTCCTTAAACCAAGAACAAAAATTAGCCACATAGGGCCATGAAATCACAAAGAAAATAAAATAGAAGAGAGAAGAAGAAGATTCTCTATCAAAAGCCGCTAAGAAATCCTCTCCAAACCCTCGCAAAAGAACCTCGAAAAGCCCTAGGAAACTACTATTTATAGAGAGTCAAAAATACACAAAATAATAATTTTTGCGGCTTTCGAAAAGTGGGGAACGGAGTCGGGCAACGCCAGTGCCACCTTGCTACCCAGTGTGGTGGTGGTTTGAAGTGGGTTAGCACCAAAGGCACTAGATGGGAGCCAACAACGCTGGTCTGCTGCCTCCGGTGCTTTACTCCTTGTTACTTCTCCTCTGCACTTCATCCTAACTTTGACATTCTTTTTACTTTTTCCCTTGGTGTAGGGACCTTTTTACTTTTTCCCTTGGTGTAGTCCCTATCTCTAAAAACTCCAAACATGAAAGTTGTAGAAATTTTTCTTGTGTTTTTAGAACATCTTCAATTTTCTTGTGTTATGCCCAAAATATGAAGTGATGCTTAAATTATCTAAAATCCTTCAATTAACTTCTTTTTGCACTTAACCACTCTAATTATCTCCTAAATCAAAATATAAGAATAATGAGTGCACATAGGAGTCAAATAAGGGTAAAATATTAAGTATTAAGGGAATAAAATATGACATTTTGTATTCTCATTGGCTGAGCCGAGCCAAGTCGCATAGTCTTAAGCCCAGCACCAACAGCCGAGCTCCAACCCAGCACAATAGTAGGGTGAGCCCGGCGTAAGCAGCCCAGTAGGGTGAGCCTAGGCGGAAGCCCACTAGGCCGACGATGACATGATGGTGGTGGTGAGGCGGTGATGGTGTCAGTGGGCTCAAGCCACTGTTTAGCCCAGCACAAGACCTAGGCGCGACGCCAACGGCAACGTTCGGCGACCATACGAATGGATGATCTAGATTATTTTTGGTATATCTGAACCATCTGATCTCTGATTTGGGTGATCCAATATTTATTATGATTCCTTTTTATTTATCATTATTTATGTGATTGTGTATTATTCTAAGTGCGATAGGTCCAAGGAGAATTCACTATTGGCTTAAAAATGACATTTATTTATGTTATTTTTGGGTCGAGTCATGACCATTGGTATCAAAGCAAATCACACTTGGAACAAGATGTATATAATACATATGAGGATTGAGTACAAATAAAAGAGAAAGTGGGATAGGAATAGGTGCCTTAAATAGATACTTATATTTAAAGAATCTTTAAAGAATGATAGTGCATTGCATAGTATTTTATTCTTTTTGGTGTATTATTTTGATCAAGCAGTGAACAATTGCTAATATTCATCTATTGCTAGAGAGATAGATCCAGTGACCAATGCTCAACCTGAGATATCTACAATGAATAGACTAGCTTAGTTGCATACTGCGACTAGTCTTAGTTGGCTACCTAAAGGGGACCCAACTCTAAAAGGGAGAATGAGCAGCCGAGAGGCTACTATGAATGAAGTGGTGAGACAATTGTAGGAGTTGCAAGAGTTGCTTATGGTCTCTCGATAGCAGACAGTGGCATGGCCATCCCAGCCCACTCTGCCTTAGATAGTCATAGTTGCACCTATTGAACCAAATGGTATATATGGTAAACAACCAAGTTTTGATGATAAGTAATAACATATGAGTGAGCACTTGTGGTATTGACAATTGTATTCCGAAGCATTGTAGCAAAAGATATAAACATATAGAGAAATAACTCAAATGGAGTAGACAGTGTACATAGAGATTACATCAGCAAGCAAAATCCACTACACTAAAAGAAAACAATAACGCTTAGAAAAAATGATACTAAAACTTTAAAAAGAAGCCACAAAGTATTTCTATATCTATCATGTTTATCCTCAATGAGTGATTGAATAAATCTTCTACAGATAAAGTCAATATCAGTTAACACCTACTTTAGAAAGATTCAGACAAATCATTACATAGGAAAGTCACATAAACTACTCATACTCAACATCTATCTGTAACACAAAGATAAATTGAGATTGCAAAAGCAAAGATAAAATAGAGATGAACTCAAAAAAATAAAGAACTCAAAATGAAGTTGAATTAATCAAACATTTAAAGTCTATCTGAAACAGAAGAAAAACAAAGGAACCTATCTGTAATCCTCCATAAATGATGTAGAAGACAAAGCAGAAACAACACAATGATCAAAGATGAATAAGCTTACTTGCTCTGTCATCAGGTTCATCTGCCTTTTACAACAGACAAACCAACAGATAAACTGCTGATTCGACTATGCCTCAACAATTCATCTGTTACATCTAATAGATAAACCATTAGATGAACTACTGGAAAGAAAATTCATTTGCACCTCGTAACTTTGTCTATCATTTATGATAGACAAACCAACAGATGAATTAGTTAAAGAACCTCATCTAAGCCTTGCAAATTTGTCTATAGCTCTCTATGGATAAATCATCAAACAAAGTCATTTGTCTATTGTGAAGGAGCCTTATCGTACTAACAAGAGTTGTTTGTTACTTACAACAGACAAAGCTACCTCGTCTGATGAAAAGAAGCTTCATCTGGCAAAAAAAACTTTGTCTGATGAATAGTAAAGAGATGCACTTTTTCTATACCTCTGTAATTTGTCTGTCACTTACAATAGACAAATTAGAAGATGAAGTAAAATGATGCAATGATCTCAGACAAATTTATATAGATAAATTTGTCTATTATGTGGATCTACTCAGAGATAATTTGTCTATTACTTATAAGAGACAAACCAGGACTTGGTCAGATAAAGTCCTCAGACAAACTATGGCTGAATCTCATGATGAGTAAAAGCTACTTGCACTAGACATTGCTTGGTACACTCTCTAGTGAAGATTATATTTGAAGCAGATTCTATTAAACAACTAAACAAATCAAGCTTAGCTGAAGATGAAAAGATATTTAAATAAAAGAAGTCTTTGCTCTGACAAAGATTACAACTCTCAGAGTTACGTCCCTTCACACTTAATGAGCATCTTTCCAAATTAATGAAAGTGTCAATCATGCATAAAAGTCTTTATCCAGTGTTTGCCAAAATTTGAAAGGCATTTTCTTCATGGAAGGTGCTGCAGGCTTTCCAGCTACAAGAAGTTTATCAAGAAGACATCTTTCCAATAGGAGGAAATTTAGAATGATCTTTAGCATTCAAAGAAAGCCAACTACCTCTAACGGACAAAATTTTTAAAGTAATATAAAGGTAGTATGGTGTCAACGAAGATGGTTAAAAAAGCGGAGAGAAAAACAAGAATAGAGCTTAAATGAGTAACCTCTCTAAACTAGACAATGCTTCCTCCTAGATAATTAATCTCCATTGTGTTGATAGATGAAGAGCTAAATAGATACTATCTTAATCATATTACTCAAGTATTGATATCTGATGTGCTTCAACAAGTAATCATTTTATATATGCTTAAACTATGTACAAATAAGCCTTGCAAAAGAGGCAAAGTGATGTAAAATTTGAGTGCTGTTAATCAGTTATATGAGTTTGTGGTGAGCTTAAGAAAACCACATTATGAGATTAAGAAAACCACATTATGAGAATTATTGGTGAGCTCTAGAAAACTATCAAGTTTGCTAGTGATCTTAGAAATTGGTGTGTTTCCTACTGATCTCATGAAAATCAGAAGAGTGTTGGAAGCACTATGTTGATGCCCCTTGGAGTTGAAATCCAGAAGAGTGTTAGGAACATTGTTTATGCCCCCTAGAGCTAGAATCTAGAAGAGTGCTAGGAGCACTTTGTATTTCCATTATATGGGATATAGTGGAACCTAAGACACAAAGTGTGTATGCTCTTGTAAGAGTGAATATAGGGATGGGATTCCTGAACCACTATAAAATCATTATGTGTATTGCCTACTTGATTAATTTACTTAGCATGATATTATCATATACATTATCACACACACAATAACTCACTTGAAAAGAGATTAGCTAAGAAAAGCAAAATTTGTGCATAAAGCAGACATCATAATAATGTGAACAACTATGAAAATAACATATGCACTACAATATCATTTCTACTCAGTACATAAAATTTTATTTGGCCATAACTTTTATATGCTCAATTCACCTCTCTCCTCTTGGGTTATCTATTACATGAGACCAACAACACCTACTTCACAGATTCTGCAAGTCCCGAATGATCGGGTGGAGGTGCAGGACATAACCTAGACTATTATACTTGACAGTTGAGGTCAAGGAGAGGGTGTTCCTCATATTACTATAAGAACAGGGAAGCCAGTGAAAGAGCAACTAGCACAAGCTATTGTTGGTAGTTAAGGTGGAATAGTTTGAGGACAAATTGCAGCAGTAGAAGGGATATATGAGTCCCAATCAATAACTACTCAATGGATAACAATAAAAGGCAGACGCCCTAAGAAGAGTTCCAAGAAAAAGCAAAAAAGGAAAGACTTTGATTCCTTCCATAGAATGAGTCTTCCCACCTTTGCTGGGGGAAACAGTACAGCAACAGAAGACTGGTTGAACAAAATGGATAAGGCCTTTGATTTTTTAAATTGTTCAGATAGCCAGAGGGTTCGCTTTGCAACCTTCAAATTAGTGAGTGAGGCTCATCACTGGTGGGAGGCTGAGATAAGAGGCCTTGTGAGTTTATAGATAGATATCGCTTGGGACAAATTCAAGAAGTCTTCTTTGAAAAGTACTTTTCATTAACATTCCGGATAGAGAGGGCCTAAGAGTTTGCAGAACTGCAGCAAAGATCCATGTCTATGTCTTAATATGAGACCAAGTTCTCTAATCTGATTTGCTTTACTTTAGAAGTTGTTACTAATGATGATACTTGGCAAAATAGATTTGAGGACAATCTAGTTGAGAGTATTAGGTTTAAGGTACAATCTTATCAATGCAACTCTTATGGACGCCATGCTTGGAGTGATCGAGAAATGCAAGGCTCCTACAAATTAAGATGGACAATCCACCAAGAAGCAAACTATATAGAATTTTGCACAATGATTGAAGCCTAATAAATTTAGGTTCAAGAAGTAGGGAAAGTCCTCAAAGAAGTGCAGCAAATGCAGAAAGTTTTGATATTGAACCCTGCCAAGTGCAACCAGGTACATGCTTCAAGTGCGGACAAATAGGGCACTTGCCTAGGGATTGCTCGATGGGATTTGTATGCTATTGATGTGGGTAGGCCAGTCATCTCTCTAAAAATTATCAGTCTCCTTCGAAAAGTGGGCCACAACACCCTGATAGAATCAGTAGGCTAAAGCAGTAGATAGAGCAGTGGCACTTCAGTAGCATGATAGGCAGCAGATAGCCCAGGTATTTGCTTTGGCCCTAGAGCAGTCTCAGGCTTCAGCCAACGTAGTAACAGATATTATTAGTGTCTTTGAAAAATACTATCATGCTTTATTTAATATTAGGGCAGACAGATCTTTTATTGTTTATGATTTTGTTTAAGAATGTGGTTTATGTTTTCAAATAATGACTATTAATTTGTTGATTTTATCACCCATGGGGGGTAGTCTAGTAATAGATCAAGTTTGTGATTTTTTTCTATTGAGATAGGAGTCATCATGCTAGCGGATCTAATAGTCATGCCTATAAAAGATATAGATATTATCTTACGCATAGACTAGATGGGCATATGGGTAGTCAGTATAGACTACCAAGACAAAAAAAAAGGATCCATTCAGCAAATCAGGTTGAATTTTTCTTTGAACAAATTCAAAGAAAGGTACCTCACTTAATCTAAGATCTTCATGCAGTGAAGATGTTGAGATAGGAATAACAAGGTTTTCTAGTGGCAGTTGTAACAGTTGATGGGGATGAGCTGAGGCTTGGAAATATTCCTATGGTGCAGGAATTTCTAAATATCTTCCTAGCTGAGTTGCTTGGATTACCTCTTGATAGGGAGATTGAATTTGCTATTGACCTAGTCCCTGGGATAGGTCCAATCTCCAAGGCTACATATTGCATGACTCCAATAAAGTTGAGAGAATTAAAGGAACAGTTGCAGTAGTTGCTTGACCTAGGGTTTATTCACCCTAGTGTGTCCTTTTGGGGAGCACCAGTTCTATTTGTCAAAAAAAATGATAGTAGTTTTAGGTTATGCATAGACTCAGGGAACTGACACAAGGTGACTATCAAGAACAAATATCCTCTTCCTCACATTGATGATTTGTTCGACCAACTACAAGAGTCGACTATTTTCTCTAAGGTTGATCTCTGATCCGGTTATCACCTGCTAAAAATCCAAAAGGAGGACATACCAAAAACTATTTTTGGCACTCGATATGGCCTCTATGAATTTCTAATGACATCTTTTGGATTGATAAATGCTCCAACAGCTTTTTTGAATTTGATGAACTAGGTATTTCATCAGTTCTTAGACAAATGTGTGGTTATATTCATTGATGATATTCCTATTTATTCCAAAAATTAAGAAAAGCATGCAAAGCAACTAAGATCAGTATTGCAAGTCCTGAGGGAGAATGAATTATACATCAAGCTGAAGAAATGTGATTTTTACCTTGACCATATTTCTTTCCTTTAGCATATGATTAGTGGTGAAGGAATTTCTATAGATCCAGTAAAAATTGAAGCAGTGGAAAATGGAATGGTAGGCTATTACAGACGATTTGTGGAAAATTTTTCCTCTATCATGGTACCAATGACGCAATTGATACACAAAAATACAAAGTTTGTATTGACTGGTGCATATAAGAAAAGCTTCTAGGATTTGAAAAATCATCTGAGGACAGCTTCGATGGACTTATCATATAATGGAGGTAATTTTGTGGTATATAGTGATGTTTCCAAGAAGGGACTTGGGTGTATCCTCATGTAGAATTGTAGGGTGATAGCATATGCTTCAAGTCAGTTGAAGCCGAAATTATTCTATACATGACTCGAAGCTCGCAACAGTAGTGTTGACTCTAAAAATTTGGTGGCACTACCTATATAGTGAGAAGATAGAGATCTTCACCGACCATAACAGCTTCAAGTATATTTTCTCCCAAAAGAAGTTAAATCTCCAGCAAAGGAGATGGTTAGAGCTATTAAAGGATTATTATATTACTATTTATTATCATCCTAGCATAGCTAATGTAGTAGCAGATGCATTGAGTCAAAAGTCTCATATAAGAGTGGCAGCTTTAGTCATCAATCAGATGCAGTTGATCCATCAGATGGAAAGTCTACGACTCGAGGTATTGGCTCTGATGGAGGTAAGATATTTATGTGCTCTAGAAATCAGAACAACACTGATAGATAGAATCAAAGTAGCTCAAAAGCAAGATCCATTTATTCAAAAAATTTGTGACAAAATAGATCTAGGAGAACATATTGAGTTCTAGTATGGACTAGTAATGTTCTATTGTTTCACAGATGATTGGTGTTGCCGAGTATGGATGCTCTTCAGCAAGAAATCCTAGAATCAGCACACCAGTCAAAGTTTTTCATACATCCAGGTAGTACTAAGATGTATATAGATCTCAGACAGAATTTTTAGTAGAATAATGTGAAATGAGAAATATATCAATTTGTGGCTCAATGCTTGGTATGTTAGCAGGTGAAGGTGGATCACCAGAGGCTAGTAGGATTATTGCAATCACTAGAGATTCCATAATGAAAATGGTAGTATATTACTATGAATTTTGTGACTGCCCTGCCTCGTACTCAAACTTAATGTAATGTTATTTGGGTTGTTGTGGATAGATTTACCAAATCAGCTCATTTCTTGTCATAATGAATGACCTTCAATGCTGATCAGATGGCCAAATTGTATATATAAGAAATCGTTAGATTGCATGGTGTGCCTAACTTAATTGTATCAGACAGAGATCACCGCTTTGTGTCAGAATTTTAGTAGAGTATATAAAAGGCAATAGAGATAGAGTTGCACCTAAGCTCATCTTATCACCCGCAGAGTGATGGTCAGTCTGAGATGACGATCCAGATCCTAGAGGACATGTTGCGAGCTTACGTCCTAGATTTTGGAGGGACTTGAGATCATCACGTGCCGATGGCAGAATTTGTATATAACATTAGTTATTAGGCAAGCATTAGCATGGCTTCTTTTGAAGCCTTATATGGAAAGAGATGTCGCACACCTCTATGTTGGGATGAGGTTGGCGAGAAGAAGTTTTTAGCACTTGAGTTAGTCCAGCAAGCTACAGATGCAATGAGAATAACCAGATAGTATTTTATAGTTGCATAGGATAGATAGAAGAAACACACAAATGAAAAGTATCAGGATCTTTAGTTTATGGTCAGAGATCATGTATTTTTGAAAGTCTCACCAACCCGTGGAGTTATGAGATTTGGAGTAAAAGGAAAGCTACGTCCTCATTTTATTTGGCCATTTTAGATTCTGGAATCTATTAATGGAGAGGCATATCGGTTGACTTTACCACCATCATTATCCGGAGTTCACAATGTATTCCACATCTCATGTTGAGAAAGTATGTAGCGGATCCTTTTCATGTGTTGCATGTAGAGTAGTTTTAGTTTAAGGAGGACATGATATACTAAGAGCAACCAGTTTGGATACTTGATGTCCATGACAGATAGCTTAGAAGGAGGACAATAAAGTAGGCCTTAGTTTACTGGAGTAACCATAGTGAGAAAAAGGCCATGTGGAACTCAAAGAAGCGATGCCACAAGTATACCCTGATTTACCTTTTCCCTCAGATGTATAGGAAGTTTTGAGGATAAAACTTTTTTAAAGAGGGGAGAATATAAAATATCGGTTAAACCCCTACCACATGGGGCTTGTGGGAGGAGCACTAATGTGAGGAGCATGGGAGACTTGAGAATTGTTTATTTTATTTTTTATGATTCGTATGAATCATGCATGGTGTATATGAGCCAGATGGATTACATCACATCCATTTTCTCCATCCTTGAGAAATAAGGGGGATTAGTAAGAGTGGAGAAGAGGGAGAAGGAGTTGTTGTTGCTATGGAAGCATCGAGATTAAGAAGAAAAAGCAATCAGAAAAGCTTCGTGAGTTATTATAGAAGTAAGTGGATAGATAGACCCCTTTACCTTGCAAAATTTTTAGGTCCATGAAGTCTGTGTATTCACATTGTTGTTAACAAGATTTTGAATGATATGAGGTATGTTATATGTAAGTACGATGCTAAAAATAGGAGAATGAACAGAAGGAAATGGTACATGCTAGACAGACGAAAAATCAGTTGAATTTTCAAGCAAATTAAAAATATTGATTTTTGAGTTGTTTGCAAGGCTTAGATTATGAATCTAATCTATCTAATGTGTTTCTCATATGTGTATTTAGCTTCCATTAAAATTTTATGAATTTTGGATAAGAAATAATTAATAATTTTTAACATAAATGTTATATATGTTAGAAATATACCTTTATTTATTTCTTGCAAATGCAAAAAATTCATATCACATATTAGTCTTTAATTGAAGCTCTCATCAATTAAAGTATATCCTATGGCTTGGATTCATGGAATAATGCATTTATATGGAGATATAGACAAAACAAAGAAATCCAAAATTTTCAAAAAATGGACGAAAACACACTTTTCACATAAATGTGAAATTTGAATTTTTGTTCTGGATGATTTTTGTAAGATCTGAACCATTGGATATGTTGTAAATAATTTTATTAGGCTATGAAAGAAATTTGGGGTTGAAATAATTTCATTTGATTAGTTAAATCTAGTGAAATATGAAAACTAAGAAAATCATTAAACTTTAGATTCTTTGGCCATAGATCACTAATGGACCACACTAGATTGATCAGGGTATTTTTTGAAATATTTTAAAAAAAAATTAAGACTTTAGAAATTTAGAAAATACAAAAAAATGGATTTTTCTTAAAAATCCGGATGTTTATCATGTGTGGGAAAAAACCTGCTACGATTTCTAGTGGGCCAAAAATCGATCCCCAGCCTATGTTAGTGTTGGGCTTCAGCCCATGCCCACTCTAGCCAAGTTGAGTCGAGTCAAGCCATGCAAGCTTAAGCTCGCTCAGCAGTCAGGCTCTAGTCTAGCGCTAGCAATAGGCCAGAGCTCAATGTAGGCAACCCAGCAGGGTGAGCCTAGGCAGAAGCCCATGATAGCGACAGATAGCGGTGGCTAGGCTGCGATGGCGGCAACGTCCGGTGATGGCGTCAGTGGGCTCAAACCTCTGTTCAGCCCAATGCACGAGTCGAGCATGTGAGCCAAGTGCACAGCCCAAGTGGCAGCATCCGATGATCGTATTATCTGGACCATTTGATCTCCGATTTGGGTGATCTAATAGTCAATTTGGAATTTTTGAATGTTTTGAATTGGTATATGATTTGCTAATCTAGATTAGTTATGGTCTAAGATAGATTATCTATTGTTGTCCAATAAATTGCTTATGATTGATTGTACTTCTAATTGAGCTTGCCGATTGAGCTACCTTCCTAGTGGGCTGGCCCGGGTGGCCAAGAGTGTACGGTGTTAGATGAGATTTACATATTACCAATCAAGTTGCCTTATCAAGTTGGCATGGAATATGACATGTACTGATTATGGCATATGATATAGATTATCTTTTATATATGTGTTATTTGGATTTATCCTACTTATTGAGTTATGACTCACCCCTTCTTAATTTATTTTTTTCAGAGAATGTAGCATGAAAAATGCACTAGTTCATGGTGCAAGAGGGGTAGATGATGAATGTCATTCCAAATATTTGTTTAAAGATAATTTATGTCTATTGTTGTATAAGACTTATATTATGAAATGGACATATGATGTTATTTATTATAATTTACTTTTTATTTGTAGTTATTTATGTGATTGTGTATTATCTTAAATATGATAGGTCTAGAAAGAATTTACCCTTGGTTTAAAAATGACACTTATTTATACTATTTTTGGGCAGGGCCATGACAAAGGGGGCTAGTAGTTAGGAGTCGGAACCTCCTGACTAGGGAAACCATATGGAAAATCAACCTCTTGATAAGACGGATAGGCAATCCCACTTAAAGTTTTTCTATTAACATCAAACTATATGTAACGACACACCTAAGCTATATTATAGCCCACTGGCCTAGAAAAGGCTATTGGCCTTGGGCTCAGCTAGCCCATATCTAATGATGCTTCCATTCACCGTCTCCATCTATGACTATGGAAAAAATGTTGCTAGGAAGTGTAGGGAGTCAAGTAAAAATAGCTGGTGGACTGAGGAGCTTTGTTAAGAGAAAAAATTAAAGAAAACATGTCAATAGAAAAGATGGGCATAGGCGAAGGTTCTGCACCTAGTGATAAATGGATAGGATATATCACTAACTATTGGGAGCAAGTTGGCCAGGGGAGAGATTATACAAACTAAGAATTTGGGCTACGAAGTTAGAGTGGAAAAGATGAAAACATGCTTCGAGGGAGTTCAAAAAAAATGGAAACAAAATCCTTCAGCAGATGATGAGGAAGTGATGAAGTAGAAAGAAAGACCTAGGTGTATAGTTTTGATGATAATAAACTTGTATATAACTTGAACTTAATATAATAAAGTATTGCTAAGATTTTGAGTGATGGAGGATTCCCTCAAAGGAGGTGAGAAGGGCTACAGAAGTATTTTGTGTCCATTAGAATGATGTTTTTGAAGCTTAGGACCAACAAAGAAGGCCACAAAGGAGATCCCAAGGTGACACAGGTCTATCACATTCGCTACCTAGTTAGGTGTTTTGAGTTACAATGACAAAGGAGACATGCGAGTCTACAGAGGAGCTCCATAGAGGTTTGTTAAGATCTTTTCAATGGTCATATTTTGCAAAGGAAAGCTATAGAGGAGACCCTATAGTTCTTTGGAACTGTTAATGCTATTAGAGGATTTCAATAGAGGGGTCTATCATCATAACAATTGAAAACTCAAGAGGCATTATAACAATGAGTTTTCAACGGTCTTCTTCCAAAACAGTCAATAATCTTTCCAAAACATATAAATACAAATTCTATTGAAAATAAAGGGGATTCTTAAGAGTTCTATGAGCTAAAAACAAAGCATTATAATAGACCCAACAACCTTCAAAATATATTCACTCCAACAACACCTCAAGTTCAACGGGCTTCAAGTTATATCAAATTTGATACAAGAGGAGTCTGAAGCACTTTGTATTCATTGACTAATTCTTACCCTTGACCTTATTTGTGTACATATTAGCTTATCAAGAAGCATTTGTTTATACAATCTTTATTTTAGGTTTTCTGCCATTAAGGAAGGGGATACCTTGGAGAGTAGAGTAAGTACCGAGTTGACTCGGACCACTATAACTCCTTTTGTGCTTTACTGTCTTATGTACTTGTATGTTTCCATTGCTACCTTTTTGCACTTGCACATTTATTTAGCTTTTCAACTTGTTTAGTTTCATTTTTTGTCATACACACTATTTTGGGACCAACAGGTGGTATCAACCCTAACTCAAAACTTAGACATACCTTCAGGGAAGGAATGGGTATGGAACCCCTCCTTGATGATGCTAGTGATACGAGTGAAAGACTTGTCGACAAGCCTTGATGAAATTTGAGGAAACTCGAAAAACTCTAGAAGCATCTAAGGAAAGGTCAGGGAACAAGTGACATAAAACGGAAAGAAAAAATGACAAAATCATTGTCTTATGTAGACATCTCATATGAAAACCACCTTTGGTTTTGTGAAAGGTAGGATAACAAAATGGAAAATCGGTAGTCGTTTTGTCACATTGCATTAAAATCTTGTATACATGGGCGAATGTTGCTGCTAGAATGTGTGTAGATGTTGTATCAATTATGAAAAGCTGATAGCAAAAGTTTCTATTTTTGAAATTTAAAAAAGGGGATTTGCCAAAAGTCCACGGAAAGTGGAAAATTTGTTTTCGAAAGCATAAAAAGTGAAAAAGAACGATGTGTCAATTCAAGAAGCGAAAGTGTTGATTCTTTGCAGAGATGCTAGATTATCATAAATATTGAAAACATAATGGAAGCTTGGCCTATTAGGAGCACCAAAAGCATTTGGAATCAACATTCAAATAGACATGGCTTAGCTAGCAAAAACTAGTTGCGTACGGAAGCAGCATTCAAACAGACATGGCAAAAGTAGCAGAAGTAGAAATATTATTTAGATGAACACAGGCAATATAATGAAATAATTATGCCGGAGAAGGAAAAGATAATTCATTAAATCTATTCAATTCATTACAAGTGGAAGCAAACTTTGATAAATAAAATTATGAAAAGCCCCTTTTCAGCGATGATAAAGAGAAATATAGTTTATTGAGTTAAGGCATCAACGACTACCCTAAGCTCAACAATCTGACACTAAGCATCTGCCAACTCCTCCTCTAGGGCCCTTACAAGATCTAGGGCCTCCATGTGCCCAATGGCGTGTTTGGGAAGGCATTGATCACCCAACTGAACTGATATATGGACAAACTAATACAGTGCCTCAAAGAAGTTGATCTCCTTGTACAATCTATCCATTCTCGACACCATTTGATTTCTTGCATTGGAGCTTTGTGGTTCTATTTATGGTACAATCTTCAGATGATCATAATTGGTAGTAGACAACTGCTTATGTAAGCCATGTGGGGTAGATTTCTATGCCTTGGAAAGCCTTTTGTGGGTGACATGCTCAATGAAACCCAAAATTATTCAATGGTGATGATGATGCAATGATAATAATATGAGGGACCAATGTTTCTAGAAGAGTGTGGCACAGATAATCAAGTCTCACAAAAGCAGGTACGGAAGACTAAGCAAACCAGGAAGATAAGTCCTACCACATATCCTTTAAGGGGGATTGGTGTTAGAGAGCTATAATAAAAGATAAGCATGACAGTTGGTAGATTAGATAAGAGACCTACTTTGACCACCATGCAATTCTATAAGACTCCACCTAGAGCTAGTACCGCCTACAAAAAAGACTCCTTAGAGAACCAGAAGATGAATTATTATTTGGAATCCTTCTCCTAATAGGGATCCTAATCCAACCCTAATCATCCCAGTGTACAACATCAACCCCCTGACACACCAACCTAAGCTCAAGATATGAAAACACCAGGTATGCATGCCCTCTGGTCATAAGCTCTCACTAGTATCTATATCCCCTCCAAAAGTATTATTGCTAACTTAAGTGTTGGAGTATTTATTGTTGGGACCACCCCAAGCACCCTTTGACATTTTTCCTGTTTTATAGGATTTTTACCCCAAGATTCTCTAGGAGCAATTTGGGTGAGAGCCCAAACAAATTTGACTAGTAGAAAAATTAAATTTCTAAAAGTTAAATAAAGAATGGAATCTAAAATAAAATTTATAGTTCAAGGCTTAACAAAATTTGTCAATTTCTCAAGACAATGTGTTGCCCTCTCAATGTGCAAAAAATGAGGTATAATTATAGTTTGTTTTCAAGATAAAATCAACTCATGAATTTAACAAAATTAACACGAAGATTTACATTTTTAAGTATTGAACAAATTCTCAAAGCAAATTATCTTAAAATGCTAATAAAAAAATAAATAATGTAGACAGAGATGAAATAGTATGGAATGCTATTTTAAATTCTTGAAGTAATAAGAAGAAAAAAAGATAAGATGCCTTAATAGGTATATTTGTGGGGACTCGATGTCTCTTCATAGAAAATACCAAGGCACTCTTCTAGAACACTATACACCATTAAATTTTAAAGATGCAATCCTTCACTTAGATAGGCTAAATGAAGTAGTTTTTACTATTGGTTTTTTGACAGTTAATTTACTTAATTTTGACCATGTCAATATATATATCCTACTAAGAACCTAGATTTTTATTGACAAAACCTTACTATTTCACCACTCTTCCATATAATAATTTTTGAATTTTACTGATAAATAATAAAAAATATTTTATTTTTAAATTTTATTTATTTATTTTCTAAATAAAATCAACACCTACTCCACAGCTACCGAGATTTTCAAGACCATCAGTCAGTATCACGTGGGGGCAATTGGAAAATGGAAATGCGATGGGCATGATGAAATTTCCCTTTTAAATTCCATGGGCTATCTGTCCATATCCATACACTTGCATAGCAAATGCTCGCAATTCGCTATGTTAGTTTGATGGGCTAGCAAGCACTTCCATTGCAATTTCTCTCTTTGACCCAGAAGTCTTTGTCGCACACAATTCCAAGCTTTGGCGTAGAAGAAACACATTAGACTCTGGCGGGGCAAAGCCCTGCCTACTGATTTCAAATTCCTCTTTTCGAAAATTCAAACAGAGCTGACGTGGATTCAACAAAATTTATTGGGAGCTCCACTGGCACACTACCACTTTTTGATTATGGGTGCAAATTGGGTTGTGTGATGACATGTCTAGTGATAACTTTATTGGTAAAAATCTCAATCCAGCCTAATCTTATTTTAGATTCTATTGATCCAACACTTAACTCAAATTTTTAAACTCCGGTTGAATTTGGGTTGAGATTGGGTTGATATTTTTCATACATACGCATCCAAACTTTTCAATTCATCGATTAATTATAACAAGTATGCTTATAAAAGTTAAATTTTAATATATTAATATTAAAAATAAATATATAAGAGTTGCATGTTAGAAGAAGGACCTAGAGCAAGCTGCTTAGAAGTGAACTGGGAGTGGAGGTGGGGGTAATATTTGAAAGTTGCCCTCTATTTTGAGCAATAGAAAGTGTGTTAAGCATTTTGAATAGATTTTTTTTCCAATTATTAAAAAAGAGGTTAGGCTGGATCGATTGGATTATAACTAACTTAACCCAAACCAACCCATCCGATTTTCTAAAATGGTTTGTATTTTTCCATCAAATCTGACCTTAGTAGCTAAAACAAAAGTCCTAACTCACCTAAAATTTGGGTTGGGTCAATTTTGGTTCTTGGTTGACCTAATTCAATTTGCACCCTAGTTGTGATCATGCTTTTTGAAAGACTGGCAATGAATACATCTAATCAAAAGCATCTGGAAGTAGTTACTCACACTGCCAACTTAATTTCATTAGTACTACTCAAGAAATGAACTCGACAATATCCCAGTGGGGCCAGTTTTGAGAGACGTTCTGATTTGGGCCTGACTTTGGAGCTCCTAATGCAGGAAGAACTTGTACCTGGGAAGTAAAATCAATCCACGTGAATTTGACCCTGATGAGAGGAATTACTAGGAAAAACTTACTTTAGTGGCGACTTCTACACTGTCAATTGCTGGACATGATCTGGAATTGAAAAACACAAAAAGGAAAAGGAAAATCGGCCATCCTCGTTACAAGCTTCCACGATCAGTGGAAAATTTTCAATCCTCTTCTTTTATGTTTTTTTTTTAAACTTTATTTTTAATTATTAACTCTGTTGCTTCACATCGTTCACTCTTTGTCTTCTTTCACTCTGCTATACTCCTTTTTTCTTACATTTGTTTTTCTAGTTCTCGCTTTTCGTCTTGTGGTTATCTTTGGAAGGTTTATTGGTATAACAACCCAAGCCACTTCAAAGCAACAATAATAGTTGAAGAAGTGAAGAACTGCTGCCTGGTCCTTTGTCACTAGAACATTAGTTTTCTTAGGCAGAGTTGACGTTTTAAGGATTATATGCATCTGTGGTTAAAAAACAAGGAAGCCCAAAATTCCCATTAAGTGAAAAATGGCTCACCTGGCTCATTCATTGCCCTTTTAAGAAGGTTCTCGAAACCCAAAATTCCCATTGCTTAAGAAGGCTCATGAAACCCAATTAATTGGTTCCAGCAAAGCCCATATTTGTTTAACCCAAAAAGTACATCTACCGTCACAATGGCAGCAGCAGATCAACGGGTAATTTTTATGTCGAATATCTCTGCTCTTTGCTCTTTGTAAGTGCACCCCTGAGGTTTTATCTATATTGCCTAGGTGTACCCTTTATGTTATGGTCCATCATCAGGATTCGACCATTAAGATAAGTTCGTATCAGTCTTGGGGAGACTTTTCTTATTGGGAAACTTCCTCAGTTCCTCCAACTTGAAGTGTTCCTATTTAAAACCATTGCATCTTATGCGTATTGACCTCAGCCCGACTATAAAAGTAACGGTATGCATAGCACAAGCTTTCTCTGAAATTCATATTTTTCTATTGAGGTATTATACTGACTTGACTGTCGGAATATAATGTTTACGCCGGTAACCCTCTTGAAGCCTTTGATGTCTTTTCTGTCCTATAGGATCTTCGTGTGAGATTTTCACAGAGAATGATTGAGATTAGACCCAAATAGTATTTAGAAAATAACAATAGATTTATTATTATTTAAGGCGTATTTAAATGGAGAGTGTATTTAAAATAACATGTATGTCAAATAGAACTTTTTACTACAGCATCTCTAGAATATATTCTATCCAAGCATAATCTAAAATTATATTTGATGAAATAAAAATATATGATAGAGGGTGCTTGTGGTTACAAGGTTTTTGCTTGTGTCCTTAGTGGTGTGAATTTGAGTCCTGAAAAAAAAAATCTTAAAAATTAGTATATCTTACCCTTCTTTTAATTTTGTATTAGTACCATAACATCGTAACTTGTTTTTCACCGATGTAAGTTACCATCGATGTTTTTTTTTTCTTTTATTTAAATTTAGATAGTTAACGGATCGTATTATGTGTGAACAGCATTCGTGCTAACCGCTTAGACAGTAGCTATAACAACATCCATCGTGGGCATCTCCACCCCCCCGCCTTGCTACAGTGGGAAAAAACATAGCTCCTACCTCTCATGCCATTGGATTGTGTAAGATGCTCACCAGTCACTGTTCTTATAGCGATGGTCTCCCATTTCTTCTGTTGGATGGCATTGTGATGTTGCCTAATGTCATTATCAGAGGATGCCCTTCATAGGTGTAACACCCCAGGGTCGAAAATAAGGGGTAAAATATTTTTTATATGATAATTAGAGGTGAAAAAACTAAAAATATAAATAGTATTACTTGTGTCCAAATTTTTACATAGACTTTAGATGGTTTAGAAAGATGCTTAACACAAAAATTGTAGATATTAAAATTATGCTTCTGATAAATCAAGGATTACTTAATTCTAAGTTCATATATGAGAAAGTTATAGCTAAAACATTGTCCCTTTCTCCAAATACAAAAGGAGTGACTTTGAGACTCTACAACTCTAAAAAATATAATCAACATGAAAGTTTTATCCATTGAAATTATTTATCTAATGAAATAAAAATCACTTAATTCAGAGTTTTTATGAGAAATTTATGGCTAATATACTGAAACTGTTCCTGATGGATAATTAAGGATGCAAATTACGAGATTAAGCAAGATAATTTTAAATTTTTGTGTATTATTTATGTAAAATAATTTTGAGAATTTATATATAGGACCCATTGAGATAAATATATATATATATATATAATATGAAATTTATAAATAATTTATTAATTTTATATGACACTTGAGGTTTAGTTATCAAATGGGTGAGTAATGGCCCAAAAATTGATTAATGCATAATAATTATGATTAAATAACATTATTCATATTTATTTAAGGAGCTTAATTTTGTAGTTTAATGTCCATATAGTGGGAGAGTTGAAGGAATTAAACTTCATAATTAATAGGGTTAATTACATTAATTAGGTGTACATGTGCATGGTGCACCATTAGAGCACCGAAAGCAAGAGCACATTATGTGCTCCTTCACCCTCTCCCAAACCCATTCGTACCCTCTCTTCCTCCCACACTGGTGGTGCTGTCGTGGGCACCCAAATTTAGAACCTTGCTCCAATCTAATTTTCTGTAGTAGTGTGAGTAAG
>JAYJMB010057191.1:0-27392 GCA_036873735.1 Pouteria campechiana | reverse complement strand
TATTTGAGGAGAAATCAATGATAATGGAATATCCTTTGGTATTTTCCGAAGGCGACCAGTCCCGGTCATGACGTTCCATTCGCATTTCGTTTCTTCCTCCTCAAACACATACTAAGTCAACTAACATAATATATCCTAGAGGAGTCTACGTGTAGTTTAGTCTCTAAAGCCAAATAAAGCATATTATACCTTTTACAAATTCCACATATACAAATGAATGTGAAGCACCAGAATCTATTGACACATAAGCATAATTAGTACAGTAAGATTATCATTCACACCATTCATTTGAGTTATCACTTGCTACATTTCTAAGTTATTCTCATGATTTGATTGAGGTGAGGTATCATCTTTAATTTCAACAATATTTTTAGAAGATCTACTCAAATTCCCATAATGCGGTATTCCCCCAAATTGTGAACTTTTAGCCCTAACTCCTGCTTGAGAACTTTCTGCAATCTGACTCAACTTTAACTTCTTTCCATGAGCCATAATTATCTATATACTCCAATAACATCATAGTCATTAGCGACTAACATCATCATTCCCTTTATTGTTATTATTTTAATAATATCTTAGTTTAAGAGATTATTGCAATTACATCCTCATTACCTTATCATCACACAAATTTGATATCTCATCATATTATATAATTCAAAAAATTCCAACAAGTATTCTAGTTTTATTTAAAAAAAATTTACTAGTTGATACTTATTTATATAGCAAGGATTTCTAAAGATAATTTCGTCATAAATAAATTCTAAACTTAATCTTCAACACCACTAGCCTTCTTAATCAATCATGCTCTGATACCATTAAATTGTCACAACCCTAACCTACCATGGCTAGGGCATGACAAAGTCTACCCTTCTAGACCAATTTTCCATTAGGAAAAGGTCTACAAGATATAGACCCAATACTTGTAATAATCTTCATGAATCTAAACTAAGAGCTTTAAGCATTTTCTTAAAGAAATAAATTCTGTAACTTCAAAGTATATTCAAATAAAGTGAAATGATAAACATCCTCAAAATTAACATCCAACTCCCATATAAAATAAACTAAAATTATTCCTAAATAGTCCTCGATAACTCATGACTTATCATATACCTTAAGCTCTAACATTAACTTTCTGATTCCAAATTCTCTAGACACTGTGTAACACCTAGGGTGTTAAAAATGAGAAAATTTTAGCAAGTTTCTCTTGAATGATCATTTGATGTCAAAACGTATATAAATATATTAAGTTGTGAAAATTTTGTTATGAAATTCCATATATGGGATGATTATATGACATTATATTTATTAATTTGCAAGGATAAATTACTTATTTTAATGCATACATATTGATTCTATTCATGTGGGATGAAATGTTTCTAAATAATTCTAGTGGAATCATTATGTATATGAATTGCACTTAACAAAGTTAAATTGTGTTTTGAGCACAAGAGCATGTTAAAAAGAAGCTGCATATGAAACAGGCATCAATTATATTCAATTTTTGGCATAGATAAAGGATGATTTAGAAAAAGTGTTAAATAAAAATGTTATAGCCCTTTATATTATATTTATAATTCATCAAGAACCATTGATTTGAATATCATATGAGAAAGGTATAGCAAAAATACTATAACTATTTCTAGAGCTTCACTATGTGTTCAAAACAGAAGGTGTCACTTTGAGGCCAAACGACTCATATATGAAGGCTAAATTAGAAAACATGATCAACATAAAATTTGTAGCCTTTCAAAATTATCTTTTCAATGCATCAAGAATCATGTGATTTGGACATTATATGAGGAAGTTATGGCCAAAATACCGAACCTGTTCCTTGTGGGCAGCAGGTTAATGTTGCAGCACTGAAATCCAATGCTGTAGCATTTGATTTGATGGTGGACCAGAGGAGTTAAAAAATTTTACTTTTTAAGGCTTGTTTTAGCCCATTTTTCATTTGTATCTTTTTCCTCCCTCCTCTTACGCCCAAACCCTTACCCTAGCTCATTGATGCCACAATTTCTTACCCCTTTTGCTAGAAAATAAGATGATTTAGGTGTGTAATCATCTAAGAACATATCTAAACTTTGATTTTAACCATTTAAATGGAGGAAGAAGATGGAAACTCGGATTTGCTGTAACCCATGGTGGGTTCTTGAAGATTTGGGACCATTTTCTAGTTTTATGGTGGAAGTCATGCACAAAATTGATGGTAAGTTGGTTTTTCCCAACCTATGTTATGAATTTTGCTTTGCTAGGGTTTTGCATAATTCATGAACAGTATAATTTGGGAAAAATAGTATGAATTATGTATGGAATCATGGGGGAAATGGTTAATTTATTAACTATAGTATTTTGGGGCTTGTTTGAGGGTGAGAAATCTAGTTTTGGATAATGACCTAATTAGATGTTAGAAAGGACTTTTGTGTATAATGTGTTTAAGTAGTTAATTGAGAAATTTAATGGCTTAATTAAATTATTTTTATGATTAATTAAATGACAATTGAATTATATGATAGGTGTGTGTTGCTGGAAATGTAATTCTCTTTAGATAATTACTGAGATACTATAAGGATGCATATGAAATCCTTAAGAAAATGCCTCAATGAAAAGTGAATTATGTAAGAAGGATTTCAGTATAACCCTAAGACCCAAATGAAGTGGAATGGAGGATTAGTTCATTTTAAGGTGTAATTAATTGTTAAAGAAGTTGTTTTGATGTTAAATGTGTTGACTATGAAAACTATATATATATATATTGAATTGTTATGAATGTAGGACCATGAGGCAATGATGTGGAACTCAAGTTAGTAAATTGAGGGCAGAGTTGAAGACTTATGAAAGTGTTCTTCCTTAAGGTAAATAAGCTCTTTTTTGGTTGAATGTATTGTTACATGGGAATAGTAATTATCCCATGTTTTGCATCTGGGCATGTATGAATGAATGGGGATAATGGATATCCCATAAATTTTCATTTGATATATGTAGGTATGTGTAGAATAATGGGGATAACAAGTATCCCATGATGATGTACTGATTGGTATTCATTATACTATGTGTCTATGTGAATTTGATGGGATAGAGAGTATCCCTTGACTTTAATTAGAATGTTATGATGTGATAATATTATGTAATGCATGGTTATTATGGATAGCAAGTATTCCTTAGTTTGCAATGGCTAGTGTTTATTTTATGATATGAATGTGTTCCTTATTGAGGATAGAGTTCCATGATTCTTATCAATGTGTGGATTGATGAGGGATAGAAAGTACCCTAGAAATTTTTGAATGTCAATTATGTATGAATGCATAGATTGGTGGGATAATAAGTATCCCTTTATTTTTTCTTGAATGACGTTTATAATATGCTGTGAATATATGGTAATGGGTATGGTGAATACCCCATATGTTGTCTTTCAGTGTTATATTACTATTTTATGTGAATAGGCATATTGATAGAATGGGAAGCATTCCATGTTTTATATATGGGAATGGTAAATGAATTTCTTTTAATACAATAGCTGCATGGCTATGACATAATATGTTTTATGCCTGTATGGCATAGTTGTGATATGGCATGCCTAAATGACACAATTATGATGTGCAAAGAGTAGCTTAGACTTGATATGATTGTTTAGGTGGCACAAACTTGATTTAATGTGCCTGGAGGGCATAGTTATAAGACAGGGTGCCTCTACAACATAATTATGATATTGTACATTGAATGACATAGAGCATTGAATTGGAAAATGAGGACTTGGACCTCATGATATGATTGCATTGTTATCTTTTATTCATGTTCTAGTTAAGGAACATGCTATTTCTGATTAATTATTATTTTCTATCCTGCCTACTTACTGAGTTCGCCTAGACTCAGGCCTTCTATTTATAATTTTTAGCTGGCAGGTCAAGTAATGGAGCCAATTAAGGGTTAGTGCTCACAGCCAAGATCAGAAGATATTATTCATGTTGATATGATAAAGTGGGATTGGAATCCCGTATGTGTACATATAATTTAAATTGATAAATTCAATTAATGTATGTAAAAGATAAATGTATTGGCATGTCATATTAATAATTGTTTAAGTTATCATGAAGGAATTTTATATTATTCTAATATGTCTATTGCCATCATGATGCAACAATGGTTCTGGGCAGTATTCAGTGTGTTTTATGGGTGACTTTGATGATTTATGCTAGTCATTTATAGTTAATGAAATCTTAGTTTGCTATGACAATTGTATGCTAGGTGCAGATCCTTATATTTCAAGATAGATTTTGCTAAAATTTTGGCAAAGTATTTCCCTTAAAAATTAGAAAAATTATAGGGTAATGGTAAAACGCATAGGTCCCTAGGCGAGGTGTGACACCCTGGATGTAAATAAAGGAGTGAGCTAACCATGCTCAACAAAACCCATATATAGACTATACCAAGACAATAAAATAATGCTTATAATTATGCAAGGCAACCTGAGCTCATGAATCAAAAAAATAAAGTTCACATAACATTATAAAGAAGGAGCAAATAACTAAAATAATAAGTTCATATCACATATTAGACTTAACTCGATGATAGGTTCATATTCTTATGTCACACTTAACCTTGTGACGAGGTTCATATTCTTATGTCACACTCAACTTTGTATGAGGTTCATATTATTATGTCACACTCAACATTATGACGAGGTTTATAAAAAATAAATCCCAAAAATCTTTCTTTCAAAATAACAATTCATATTCTAATTAGCATAAATTTGCTAAAACTTATAATTGTTAATCAAAACTCAAATATATATGAGACAACTAAATTTTTATAATTAATCTAATATTAGAATAAGTCTATAGAATTTAATTGTTTATAAGAATAGTGGTTAAAGCAAATAACATCAAAACCCATCATCTCTTATAATAGTTGCATGTCAATATTTAAACTAAAAAAGAAAAATCAACGAACTAGTGGGATTTAGATATGAAGAATATTTACCAAATACTTCCACCTTAATCTTAATTTACCACAAGAAGTCTCACCTCAGAATTCCAACCCTATCAACAATAGAATATGTGCCATTATTATTACTTAATTCATATACCTTAAACAATTCCCTTATTTAGTTATAATTTTAACTTTCCTTTTTTTCTATCAAAATTTTACCTTTTTACCTTGCTGACATTTAAGAGTGAGAAAACTTGAATTTTGAATGAAAACAGAGATTGTAGGAATTTATAGAAATTAAATATTTATCAAAACTTATTTTTAGAATAATAGAATAACTTCCCTAATTATTTTTTTATGATTTACAAGTTTAAATAGGGAAGGAAGAAAACTAGGAAAAGGTGGGAATCATAGAAATTAAATATTTATAAGGGACATACTTATAGATGAAAAGCAAATCCAAATTCATAGTATCTCTTCTTTCCTTCTCTAAATCTTTCCATCTCCCTTTCTCTCAAGAGTCACCACAACACTCTCTTTCTTGAAACAACCGTAAGGGGAGAGGAAGAGATTACATTTTTTCTAACTTTTTATAGAATCATCCCTCCCACTTTATAACTCTTACAAATTGGTTCCCCGTATCCACTAACAAAATACAACCCTTGCAAGATGTTGTCCACTCTAGTCGCAGTCGCAGATTGACTATGCCCGCATGATTTTCCAAAATGCATCTTGCAAGGGAGACCGCGTGAGACATATCTACCAGTGCACGTTACCCAAACCAGGTGATATGGGATCAGAGACATAGCTAACACCTAACATCCTCCATTTGACTCTGATACCTCTGTAGTATAAGGCCCACCCAGGGCCTCCCTTTTCATGATTTATAAATTCAGGTAGGGAAGGAAGAAAACTAAGAAAAAGTAGGAATTATAGAAATTAAATATTTAATAAGAGAGATACTTATAGATGAAAAGCAAATCCAAATCCATAGTATTTCTTCTTTACGTCTCTAAATCTTTCCTTCTCCCTTTCTTTCAAGAGCCGCCATGACACCTTTCTCCTTTCCTTGAAACAATCGTAAGGGGAGAGGACAAGATTAGTTTCTTTTTTTACTTTTTATAGAATCATCCCACCCACTTTATAACTTTTACAAATTAGTCTCCCATAACCACTAACATAATAAAACCCAATTCTAACATTTTATTATTGTTTTCATATTTTAGAAATGGTTAAAAGGAAGATTCCTTTAAAATCAAAGGAACCTTTTCAATTTTATCTAATATTCACTTTTTAAATTATTTTTATTTCTTATGGGATCCACAAAGATATAATCATGCATCCATACCTTTGGAAAATTTTATCTCATATTAGTTCATAATTCTATAAATTTTATGATATTCTAATACATGCATAGATTAATATGGATTATTTTTTATTTTATATATAATTTTTAATATTTTTAAATAGTGTGGCCTACATTGGCATTTGATTAAAATAATTTCACAACTAAAATGATAATGCTAAGTATGATTGTCAAATTAAACTTTATTTAGTAATCTTTAATTGATTTAAAATAAAAAATTTCTTTAAAATTTTAAAGAAACTCTTTTTTTAAACTATTTCCCTTCATATGTAGCTTACATCATTGCTTTATATTCCCACTGTGTTCATATTCCTACTGTTCAAATGGCCTCGACAATCCGCAACATTGGGATCTTTATATATGGAACTTTTGTGAGGACGATCATTTCAATGGTTTGAAGAAAGAGACTCTGGATTTGAGAATTAAAAGACTCATAATTTTTCAATAACATGTTTTCATTTTGTAAACCATACTTCATATATTGATCCATGCAAATAGATGGATTTGATTTTTAAGTTATTAGTTTACTGATCCTCTCAAACAGGTGTGGTCTAAATTACTCAGATAAGTAATTTTTTGACTTTTATTGGTGTGCAGTTTGTGGTATGGGTTTTGTTTGAAGTAAAAAATGTGTAAAAACAAAAGAGAAAAAGTAAAAAAAAAAAAGCGAGCAAAGCAGAAGTTAATTATGTTACCTGTACAAGAAGGATGTTATTTATAAGGTGAACAAAGACAAAATATGTGGAATTTTTATTAAAAAAGATAAATAATGATTAAAAATAGAATAATTATAAACAGTTAAATATCATATCAATAAAAAATAAAAATTACACATTTTATTGAAGATTTTACCCCTCTTTTACTTCAAACCAAGCACCCCCATAGCATAACAATAAAAAAGTACATTGATAACATAAATATATGATTTCTTGACAGGTTCTCTAAAGCACAATGTAGCCTCATTCATGAGTGTTGTCTATCAACATTTTAGGATAAATATAAATAAGATTGTAGTTAAAATAAAAATGTGTTAATTTTGTATTTAATCACTTTCAGTGATTTGCTGATTATTTTATTTCATTGATTTTTGAAAATTAACAAATAAACAATATTTCAGATCATTTCAAAGAATGAATTAATCTTAAAGCTTTAATTAGTAGACCCCACTTGGTCGGTGTATAGATATTTCTATGTAATCGCCAATTGTTACCAGTTACTATGACTCTTTAACTCTTGAGCATACATTGGAGTACACATACTTCACATTAGTAAATGCCAAATATGTTCTCTCCATTAAAATGTATCCCATATATTAATGTAAATATATGACTTAACATTTTAAGATGTAATGTATTAACATACCTTGTATATAAATAGCTTAGTATACTACAAAATCAATTCCAGAAGATATTGTTCAATCTCCATATATTCTTTGTTCTTTACATGGTATAGAATGTCACTTTCAAAAGTTTTTATTTTTTTTTTTACATGAACATTACATATCAGGCTTCTTTTGATTTTATCATATATTGCCATGGTTTTTTCTCCAGCTATGGTTTCCTCTCCAGCAAATAGTGACACTGGTTAAGGTGAGGTTACTCCAAATAACCTATTTTTCCTTCATCATTCTGATAATCTAGTCACCATACTCATTTGCAACCTACTTATGGGTGATAATTATGGAACTTGGCATCAGACTATGATCATGGCCCTTTTTGCTAAGAATACTTGGTTTTGTAGATGAAATTGTTCCTAAACTAACGTCTACTGACTGTTTATTTCCCATTTAGCAAAGAGTCGATCACATGGTATTTTCCTTTTCGTGAATAGTTGGATGGAGGAGACCCATTGAAATAATTAGACAATCGACTACATAAGAACACTTGCTGGATGGTTGCAGAAAGTTAGCCATGACACAAGCATATGTTCACAATTGGAAGATTTCAAAAGTTGGACAACTCGAGAAGCCTAGGCATCATGTCATTTTATGACTTGCAAACATTTTTTTGGATATCATATATATACATCTTCTTTTAATAAATTCTAAGTGGCAAGAAGATCTTTTAGACGAAACAAAGCTTTACACAGAAATTGCATTATTAGACACCATGCCAACCTGACAAAGGTACTTCAATGGGCATTTGGAATGAATGGACATCAATGTCTAGGGTAGTCCTCATGTTAAATTGCATCCATGGGTGTGCATGGCCTATAGGCTTAAGAAGGCTTCTTCAAGGCACCATGCTTAATAATATCAAGGAAAGCATATTTGGAAAAGCGTTGTAGCATAATGCAAGATAGAAGACTAATAAAAACAGAACATGATGAGTCATGTCTATGACCCCTATTGCATCCAGCAGAAGCACCTATCATTAGAGAATGTTGGGTAAAACACAAAAACACCTAAAATGGGCACACAAAGCAAGTGATAATTAAATGAAAGTTTTAGTAAAATGGAAGTGTTGTATTATTCAAGTAGAAGCGAACCTTTGGAGAGTCATCCAAGCAAGAGGTGATGAAATTAATGCATTTAAAATTGTAAAAGTAGATCCACATAAAGGAACTCTATCTCATGAGGGTAGGTGCACAAGATTATAGAAAGCATATCGGAAGATGGGTTTTACAAATTCTCCTTGAGGGGGAAGATTTTATAGTTGGCAAATTAGCCACGTCAGATTCATATTCTAAAGCAAGACCTATTCAAGCCATAATATGGTTCTATAAGACCATCTGGAATCCTTCTCTAAATAGTATATATCATCCAACTATGACTGTCCTGATTAATCGACCCAAAATGAGCTATAAATATAATAAGTATGCAAACCTCAAGAGAAGCCCTCTGTATTTTATATACCCTTCATTAAAGTCCCTTACTAACTTGAGCATTGGAGTACTTGTGCCAAGATCACCCGATGCCCTCTAATAATTTTTCTATCTTACCGGATCTTCACACTGGGTTCTTGGAGAGCTATTGGGTGATACCCAAACACCTAATGATTTATACAACATTACTTATCTTATGTTGTTTTAACTTATTAATTTTCTTTTTGGCCGTTATCAAGCTATTATGCTTGACAATTATGTATTTTCTATGCTATAGTTTTTTTAACGATTGTAGCTACCATGACTATCAAAACTTCCAATATAACTATCTAACATGATATTCTTTCTTGTTAAAGTGCTGTATAGGCAAAGGGTAAGGAATTATTTCTCATGTAGAGCATGAAAACTTTTGACTTATGGGCTCTATAATGTCGTATGCAAAATCCAATTGAATTAATTTTCAAAGCATTAGAATTTGTGTGTTATGAATAATAATAAAAAAAATTATGAAGATTTCTATATTCATATGCAGTAATCTATTTGAATTTTTATTAGGATTAATGTGTATAATTTTGATGACAACAAAACTTATCTTAGACTTGATATATGCTAATGATGTTGTTAGATTAGGAAGTTTAAAATGTAGTCAAATGTGCTTGAAGAAGTATGCATTTTATTGAGAAATCATTTATACAAGCATATTTATAAATCAGTAGAAATTGAAGAAAATCACTATGATCCACATTGAAATTAATTTAACTTATCATATTATGTTGTCATGGATCATATTCACAATTGATGTGTTTATAAGAATGATCATTTCATATGCAAGAAGAAATGTGGTTGAATGAAGTTTATCTTTTCTAAAATAAGATTAAAATAGATCATTCATGCTTGACAAGTTGCAAAAATCATATGTGGATAATGATACTTTTATTGATAGAAAATATCTGAAAAATATCTAGGCTTGCACAACATAAAAGTGCAAAAAAGTTGAAGTGCAGGTCCACAGTCGAAACACCCATGAATCTGCTCCTATCGCTTGCAATGCAGTCGATATCTCAAGCCACCCTAGAATATTGGCTACAGCCCTCCAGAAAGAAGTAAACTCACTAGACGACCACTACTGATCTACTAGCCAACTAAGGATATCACCTTTCATACAGTCAATTTGATCAACACCTCCTAATATCACTTTCCATTCAGCTGAATCGCTTAGCTACCTCCAATATCGTCTGCCAACTGTAACAGTCAAAAATTTGAACATTGCGAGCCTTGTAAATGCAACCCATTCTTCTCCAATGATCAAGTTTTTGAGTGATCTATTTAAGGAGAAGTGTTGAGAAGTTTCAAGGGTTGAAGAAGTAAGAGGATTCAGCTACAAATCTTTGCAACCCTAGGCCAAGAGCTTTAACCTTCAAATATCCATTCAAGAGCTTTAACCTTCCAAATCTTCAAAGTCATCTTCTTCAGTACATAAAAAGAAGCTCTATTATATCACAAGAAGCTATTCCAATTAAGACTTCCCCTACGCTCATCAAGAAGCATGCTCAAAGTGTAAATCTTTACTTTCTTTCATTTGTGTATTCCTTGAGTTGGTATAGACCAGTCTCAAGAAAAACAAGTATGTTTTTTAGAGTGTATCTCACAAACAACTTATTAAGTTTTTGCCCCCTAGAGCTGGAATTTAGAAGAGTGCTAGGTGCACTATTATATTTCTATTATATAAGATAATGGAATTTAAGTCACAAGGAGAGTGTGCTCTTGAAAGAGTGGAGTAGGGAAGATTGCTCAAAACACTATAAAAAATTATGTCTCTTGTGTGATTACCTTCCTTTTCATGCATTTTATTGCTTTATTATTTTTTTCATATTTCATTGCACATAAGCACGAAAAGAGGAAAATTAATCTAATAGGGTTTAAGTAATAATTTTTTATAAACTCGATTCACCCCTCCCCTCTTGAGTTAAGTCAATCTATAGGACCTAATAAGTGGTATCAGAGCGAGCTAGATAAACAATTCTAGTGATCCATGTGATTAGCCCAATCATATCATCCTCCATGTTTATCGAAGGATATTCCACCTCCCAACTTCCACATTATAATGGATCCAACTATGCATAACCGAAGAGAAGGTTAGAAATTAATCTTATGGCCAATGACCTTGAGTTATGAAAATTTATTTTTATTGGCTCTAATGAGGATGAAGAGAGATAAAGCAAGAAAATATCAAGGCTATGAATGAATTACTTTATGCCCTCTGCCTACCATCTACATGTATGTCTTATCTTGTAAAACTGTAAGAGAAATTTTGTACAGCTAAAGATAATTTTTGAGGGGGCAATTAACTTGCATTAAAATGATACTAATATTTCTATTGAGATTGATCTAAGGAAACCAAGTAGAAGAAAAGGAGGAGCAACCACCAATAGAAAAATACTTATAGGTTGAGGGGGAGCAATCAAAAGAAAAAGAAGAACAAAGAAGAAGAAGAAATTGCTAAGCCTTAAACTCAAATTGAAGAACAAAAGGCTGAAGTAATTGAGAAATCCTCACAAGTTAAAGAGGAGCAGCCTGTGGAAGAAAAAAACGTGAAGAAAGAAGAAAAGGAAAAGAAAAGAAAAGGAGGGATAGCAGTAAAATAGGAAAAGAAGAAGAAGAAGAAGAAGAAGAAGAAGAAGAGTCGCTTCTCTAAAAGAACAATTAATCACTTCTTAAGCAGGAGCATTCAATTAAAGAAAGAAGATGAAGAAAATAAGATTCATTAAGCTCTATTAGAAGATAAGTGGCTTCTTGACACTAGATGAACAATGATATACTTAAATAAGTCAAGAGAAGACAAGGTAAGTACAAGTATGACAATTCAAACCTAAATTCTCTTACGTTATTCTATTAACCATGTTTAGTTCATATATTAACTTGTTTCATTCTTGTATGAACAGAACTTTATTATTTAACTTAGAAGAATCTAAATTAAATAAATTCATAATATAAAATAGAAACATAAAGAGAAAAATACTAGAAAACATTAGAAATGACGAAACAAAGTATAGATTAGATAACCAACATGTCTTGAGGATAAGTAAGCCAAGGAGGCATATGATTCATTTGGAACTTTAAAACAATGTGCAATCAAGAAAATATAAAAATGATAAATTATATTCAAATTGATTAAAACTCATATTTGATTCAATTATTGATGAAAATTAGTTGATCTAGCATACAAAGTTTTCAAAGAAGTCAATCATCATCTTCATGATGTTATTCATAAATATGTTGGCTATGATTAAGTAGAGTATTTGTCTTGGTTCATTTCTATCAAAAGGATCTACTTTAATTCATGTCAAATCTAACTAATACAAATGAAATCTAGCAAGATTTATATGTTGAACTCATGAAACTTAGATGGAGAAAACTTTTATATAAATACCTAAGTAATGAATGATTTGCTCAAAATAATGAAGTTCATATTATTTTATGATGTAGTCTAATTTTTCAAAAGCATACTACTCTATGTTAAAAGTCAAATTGCACTGGTTTAATTGCTGCTTAAAGCTTATATCTAATTGATTTTGCTAATGAAGAAAAAGTGCAAGAATTCTCTAAGTGTATGCAGGAAAAGCTTGAAATGAGGACATAGAAAAAGAAGAAGAACAATGAGAAATCAAGATCACCTTCTCAACCTACAACATCAAGCTAAAGAAAAATCAACAAGTAATAATCAACATTAGATGCCAGAAGATCAACCCAATTTCAGACTAAAGAAGTGTCCAAAAATGGGCTGAGTCTAGATCTTCATGAATGCTTCATCTGAATGTCATGTTGTCTGTCTCTCAGATTCATCTGAAATTTAACTTTGAACAATATAGAAAGAAATAACATTGTCCAAAGCAAAGATAAATCATGAACAACATATACTAAAGATAGATCTTTGTCTAAGAGTTTAACTTTGAATAATCCTAACTAGCAACTCTATCTAAAGTCAAGAAAAGGATTTAATTTTTAGAAAAATTTGAAGACAAACCAACATCGTCCAAAATGATCGGATCTCAAATTCAGGTGATCTGGTTAGTTCGAAGAAGCAGACCTTTTGTCCAAAATTCTAACTGCAGACAAAGTAATAACTACTCAAATTTTAGACAATCAAACTTCAATTAGCAAGTGCTTAAAGGAGATGTAAAGGTCAACAACATCAATTTTGAGCTTAATAGCAAAACGAAAACACTGGGGTATCAAAG
Source organism: Pouteria campechiana (assembly GCA_036873735.1). NCBI lineage: Eukaryota > Viridiplantae > Streptophyta > Magnoliopsida > Ericales > Sapotaceae > Pouteria > Pouteria campechiana. The sequence continues at coordinate 14,039 of JAYJMB010057191.1, read as the reverse complement.
GAGATAAATTGGTTAACTTGATATATTTATTTTATGAAGCGAACTATGCATCTCATCTCATTGCTATATACTATAAATGCCTCTGAAATAACTGCTTTGGATTTGGATGAATATGAATTCATTGTTTGAGTCAAATCATTCTGAAAATTTAAGTTGATACATGATTAGCCTATTCTTAATATGATTATAGTTACAAGGCATAGGTCAAGCCCATTTGGAAAACTTCATAGTTTAAGGTCTCAAATAGGAATTCCATTCCTAATCATTCCTTCTTTGATCATCTTTAAGGCTTGAACTCTTAAACATGAAACAATTTGGATAATGTTTTAAAATTTTGGTAAATGTCTCTATGATCATGCTTATGTCATGAATTATTTCTTATCATGCTTTATCATCATTATTCATGACTATAATATATGTCAAAAATGTTTGAACATGTGTAAGATGAAATCATATAATGAGAAAAAATCAGATAACCAGTATTTAATTTATTTGAAACGTTAAGATGCTTGATATGTATGTAATGATGTGTTTGCAATGATGTACACTTAAAATGGTTTGTTTGATATTATTGACTATGTGTTAAAGATTAAGAATATTGAGATTCTTGAAAATGCAAATTGATTTATTTATATTGAGTGTTTAAAATGATATGTTTGATAATGTGACAAATTGATTATATTTTTATATGATAAAATGAAGAAACATAAAAGATTGATGAGGGTAGAATAGAATAGGAATAGAAAACTCTAGGAAATATTCATGTTAGGGAGTGAAGTCGCCTTGTCCCCAGGTGCCTTCGGGCTCAACTGCCTAAGTTTCAACTGCTTGATGATTCAAGGGTAGAAATATGCATGACTGTTCCTTTCTTCCCCATTTGAAACCCTCCACTCAGGTTGTCAAGCCCCGCCTGGGGGCCTATATGTTTTACCATTACTCTATATTTTTCCCCATTTCTAGGGGAAAAACTTTGGTAGAGTTTTACTCTAAAATATTAGGATCTATACATTTAATCATATAAGATCCACATTTCAATAATTATGAACAATAATCACAAAACTCACACCCACACCCACAGTTGTCGAGATCAAAATCGAATCGTGATGGCAATTTACATTCCTAGGATCATACCAATCCATTTACAACTCATAAATAATTATCACTAAGACATGCCATACATTTTCTTCTACATCATTTGGGATCTTTTTAATTACATTACACAAATACACTATAGGATTACAATCTCAAACCATCATACTACAGAGAAAATATCTTCAAATCTTGCCTCTGAGCCCTAACCCACAGTTGGGATTTGCTACCTAACCTACCAACTAAAAATAATAATAAGAAGGTGTAAGTCAGTGAAATCAGTAAGTAGCATAAATAAATAACAATAATGAATCAGAACTCACATGTTTTATTCCCACACATGAATAAAGTGTAACAATACAATCACACCATGAACATAATCCCCTGAGGCTCAAGTCCTCATTAATCCAATATACATTCATGCATATAATACCATATCTACTATCAACACAATTATGGAATATCACTTATCCCATTTAATTGATCCATTCACATAATCACAATAGGAAACTCAACTTGGGATACTTACTGTCCTAATAAATCCATACAATGAAAAACATAACAATATGAACAAATTATCTAACATAAGCATGGGATATTATTTATCGCTCATATTTAGACATTCATACACACGAATAAGAATCATTATACACAAATATAAGGGATACTTTATATCCTCAACCATCATGAGTTCATATTGTAAGCAAAACACCAATTATTTCATTCCTTAGGATACTCACCATCCCTAACATTCATGTACTTACAAAATCAAATAAATGTTACTCTTTAACAAAGTGCAGAATATCCCAATATCCTCATCCATACATACATGTCTGGATACAAAACATGGAATGTTCACTATCCCCATTCATACATTCATTCAATAGAAAAGAAAGCTGACTTACCTGCATGAAGAATCACGGCCCTACACTTGAACAATTTTTTCCAATTTCATAGCTCCTCAAGTTCCACAGCTTCTCATCCATACTTAGATAACCCTATACAATTAATGATTCTACTTTCATATATGTCACATTAGAACAATTCACCAAACATGTCCTATGCATAACTTACTACCAATTTCCACATTTCACAATGGTATAGCAGACTATTAACTTATCAACATTATACAAGTTTACGACAAGTAATTACTCCCCAACACATACTAATCCCTCATTCCAATTCAAATGGGGTCTTAAGGCTATAATCAAACTCTTTACACATAATTCTCTTAAGTTCTCTTCTATTCTCAATTGCTAGGAGTTGGCTTTTGTGAAAGTTCTAGTTTGCGTGTATTGGATTTTAGGGTTTCTTTATGAAAGTTCTCAATTGTAACCTCATTTAAATAGTGAATTTTCTCCTTATTCTCCCATGGTTTTTTCCCTTCTTTTTTATGAGTTTTTTCACGTGCTTGCTTTATTTATGTTTCTACTTTACTCTGTGTTACTTTTGTAGGTTGATATTTAACAAATTGGTATAAGAGCTAGAATGGTAGCAACAAAGTTCAAAATTGAAAGTTTGATTGTAGAATTAGTTTTGGCTTATAGAAAATTAAGATGAAAGCACTTCTAATATAGAGTGGAATGCAGAGTGTGCTATTGGGAAAGGATAGTATGTCAAGTACTTTAACAGCAAAAAAATGATGAGCTCATAATTCACCATACTTTTATACCTAAATTCATATATTTTAATCTTCAATTAACATGATTTTATTAGTTTATAAATATATTTGATTAAATATTGCACTTAATAGAGTTAGGTTTTATTTCAGATATCAAAACATGTCAAAAATAAGCTAAATATGATAAGGGTGTCACTTATAGTTAATTTTTGGCATGGATAGAAGCTTATTTGGAAAACAATTTCAACATTACAGTTGTATTCCTTTAAATTATATTTTTAATGTATTAGAATCACGTGATTTTGATATTGTATAAAAAAGTTATAGCCAAAACAGTGAACACTATTCTTGGTAACATTGTGGGTAGCAAGTTGGGCATTGAAGCACTAGTAAAAGGTAAAAAATTAACATTATAGATAGCAAGTGGGGGCTAAGGCACTTAGATGGGGTGCTGTAGCACTAATTCATTACGATAACTTGATATTTTTGAGTTTTTGGATATCTTATGTGCAAAATCACTTGGAGAATCCGTATGGAAGTGTAAAATAACCCTAAATTAGGTTATTTAAAGGATTTTTAACATAGAAACAAGGAACTTTCGATGGAGTTCAAGATTAGAAGACATTGTTGTGCAAATCTAAAGGAAGATCAACTTCAAATCAGAGTTTTATCATTCTTCATTATTCTTCCTTTATTATTTTTCAACATGTTTAGAATACTTGGGATTTTTTTTAATATTTTTATGAGTAACTAAACTTCTCTTTCTATAGGAGAAATGGATCTTATATAAGTATTATGTGTGATTAATTAGTTATGTTATTGAGAGTTTTTCTTGGTTTATTTGTGATGTCTTGTTCTTAATACTTTCAATTTATTGGCCATCTATTGAATGATTTTATATTTGAGATTTGATACTCAGGAGAGTTAATCCTGAATAGGATCTAGGCATCATAACATGAAATTCTAGATAACTCAGGAGAGCTTTTAGATTTTGTGAAATCATTCAAAAGAATCATAGATCTTAATGCATTCTTAGTCTTCCAATTTTAAAAGGGATATCATAATTGGGATATTAAGAATAAATACTTGACTCAATACTCAGAAGAGGGAGTTGAGTGAATTGAAATTCCTGATTTATAAACCAATAGGACGATCAATATATAATGAGTTGAAAACACCATGATTGAAACATATGTGAAAACAATTCTTTAGAGTTTCTCTATCTTGATTTCTTTCCACCAAAGTCTATTTACTTCTACTTCTTATTCAATTTCTTAGTTTTTGATTTTCCCAATAAATTTAAGACTATTTTCTATAATAGCTACTGATTAATTGGAATTTATAGTCCCTGTGGAGATGATAACCTTCTCATCATTATACTATAAAACTTGATACTGGATGCTTGCAAGAATAAGTTTCTGGTACCGTTGTTGGGGATTGTCTTTATTTTAATTTATCACTAACATAGTCATGAAATAATTATAGTTTTAATTTAGATTTTTATTTTTCACTTAATTTTGAATTTTCTCTTTTCTCACTCATTTTGCATTTTTTACAGTGCATGCAAAATCCTAAAGCCCTTAATTTGACTCATTTTGATCCAAAAATTGAAAGAACACTCCCAAAAATTAGGAAAGCAAAGCAGGCCAATTCCAGCACAATGGAAGATTAAAATCAATAGAGAGCAATCAAGAATTACTTCAAGTTGGTGGTCAATGATAATTATTCTAGCATTACTCATCCAATAATAATGCCAACAACTTTGAGATAAAGCCTGCTTTAATCAACATGGTGCAATAAAATCAGTTTAGGGGTTCTCCAAGTAAAGATCCAAATATTCATTTGGCGATGTTCAGAGAGACAAGTGATTCAGTTAAGATGGATGGTGTTTCAGATAATGCTATTAGACTGAGATTATTTATGTTCTCTTTGAGGGACAAAGCTAGAGGTTGGTTGTAGAGTCTACAGCCAAGGAGCATCACTATATGGGATGAGATGGTTGAAAATTTCTTAGCAAAATTCTTCCCACCTACAAAAACTGCTCAACTCAGAAGTGAAATAGGTCAGTTTAAACAGATGGATTTTGAGCCACTTTATGAATGCTGGGAGAGATTCAAAGATCTGATTAAAAAAACATCCACAGCATGGTTTTCTTGATTGGCTTTAAATCCAATTGTTCTACTGTGGGTTGAATGATCACACAAGGACAATAGTGGATGCTACTACTAGAGGTTCACTGATGGGAAAAACTACAACAGATGTTTATTCTTTACTTAAAAACATGGCATCCAACACTTTCTAATGGCCCGATGAACACGATATGGTAAGAAAGGTCACTGGTTGTTTTGAAGTAGATTCAATCACGGCTCTCACTGCACAGGTATAATCTCTAACTCACCAGTTAGTCATAGCCAATTCAGCATCAAAGCAGTTCTAATTTCAGGAGAGTCTTCTTCTACAATTGGATCATACATGGCTACAAATCAAACCAAGGAAGTGGTGCAGTATGTGAACAATTGGGGCTACAACAATTATCTTGGAAATAACCTACCAACCCATTATCATCAAAGATTGAGAAATCATAAAAAAAATTTCTATGAAAATTCGAGGAAGACCATAAACCCTCCTGTTGGTTTTTAACTTCCACATCAACTCGACCAACAAAAAAGAAGTCATCACTTGAAGATGTGATGAGTGTTATTAGTACTTTTGTAACAAAAAGTCAATCAAGATTTACAAGGAATGAAGTAAGACTTGATAGTATTAAGATACACATGGAAAATATGAATGTATCTATCAAGTCTTAGAAACTCAGATTGGTCAACTTGCAAATTCTGCCAATAATCCAAACAAAGGTGCTTTTCCAAGTGACAATGAGAAGAATCCAAGGGAGCAATGCAACACTATGATACTAAGGTGTGGCAGATAATTAGAATCTTTAAGGAAGTATGAGGAGCCACAATCATTCTCAACATCAATAGAACAAGAATTTGAATAAGGGAAAGAGGAGGAAGAGAAGAAAGAATAACCGAAAATGGAAGTTTACAAACCTAGGAGAATTTCATTTCCATATAATCCTCCAATTTTGAAAACTCCACTTCCTTTTCCTCAACATTTTCAAAAGAATAAAATTGATAAGCAATTAAGTAAATTTCTTGAAATTTTCAAGAAAATTTACATCAATATTCCTTTTGCAAAGAATTTGGGGCAAATATCAAATTATGCAAAGTTCATGAAGGAGGTCATTTCCAAGAAAAGGAAGCTTGAACATATTATAGTGAAGTGAACAAAAGAGTGTAGTGCCATTTTGCAAAGAAAGCTTCCACAAAAGTTAAAGGATCTATGGAGTTTTACTATTCTTTGTTCTATTGGAAATCCATTTTTTAAAGTATTATGTGATCTTGGTGTGTCTATTAATTTAATGGCTTTATCTATGTTTTAGAAGCTTGGATTGATAGAGATGAAGCCAACTACCATCATAGTACAATTGGCAGATAGGTCTCTGACTTACCCTTGGGTTATTGTAGAAGATGTGTTGGTAAAGGCAGACAAATTCATCTTTCAGTTGATTTTATTGTTATAGACATAGAAGATCATGAGGTTCCATTAATTTTTGGAAGACCATTCTTAGCAATTGGAAGGGCTTTGATTGATGTGCAGCATGGTGAGTTAATCTTGAGGGTTAATGACGATAAGGTAAGGTTTAACATTTACCTTGCTTTAGATTGTCCAGTTGAGAAGAATACTTGCAAAAGGATTGAAGTTTTGGATAATAAGGTCGTGACTATTTTTATTGATGAAACTGTTCAAGATCCTTTGGAACAATGCAATGAAAATTTCATTAGTCAAGATATGACATGTACTAGTCAAGTTATAGAGCATGTTCTAGCTTTAGATGCACTATAACAAGAGAAATCCAATGACATTATTGAGAATCTTCAAGAAGAGTCATGAAAGGAGGAAGAAAGAAAAGATAAACCAGAGTTTATTCATAATACAAAAGAGTATTTTAAGGATGATGAAGAAGCCAGCAAGATTAAAGCCAACTTAGATGGTGTAGAGAAGGTCAATGAAGAAGATGTGACCAGGGAGGGGTTCAAGCACAAATTACTGCACCAAATTTTGAATGGAAGCAAATGCCTCAGAATTTCAACAATGCATTTTTTGAGAAGAATAATACTCTTCCAGTGATTAAAGAATTGCAAAACCATAAAGCCAAATTTCATTTCAAAGATGATAGTTGGGCTCAAATTTCAAACAAAGCGCTTCTTGGGAGGCAACCCAAACTTTCATTCTTTCTCTTTCTTTTGTTTATTTTGATTAGTTTTGTTTGTCAATTTAAATTTTAGTTCATTTTCTTGATTCAGATGGTCCATTCGAAAAACTATGTACACCATCAATAATAAACTTCCTACACCATCAAAGGAGAGCATGCCCCCTAGAAGGAAGTTTCTTTCCCTTTTATGCATTATTTTACATTAAGGATAATGTTTGGTTTAAGTTTGGAGGCATTTAAGGATTTTCATTTAATTCTAGGAATTTTTTTTTTAAATTTAGGTATAACTTTTTTTCAGTGAGCAAATCTGAGAGCAATTGTTCAAATTGATGAATTTGAATGGAATTGGATTCATTGATTTTCTCTTGACGATTATTAACCTATGCTCAATTTTTTATTTCCATTGCACATGATTTAGAAGGAAGGATAGGCAGTACTTTGTGTTTAATGATTCTTGTGTTAAATCTTTCTTTGTCATGAATGATGAATTTTTTTATTGAGCATATTATGTTATGATCACGTGAAGTGTATGTGATTAGTTGATAATGTTATGAATTCAGTGATATATTTTGATTGACATAAGAATCCTAGAACTTGTTTGATTATCTCTCAAGAAAAAATTCTAGATTACATGTTTACTTGGAAGTGATTTAAGCATTCTTTGATTAATTTGATCCTTTCAAGCTAATTTAGTACATCACTATCACTACTATCTCCATTGAGCCTTAATGAAAGAATGACATATGCAAAGCATGTGAAAGACCACCATTTCACTTTTCTTTCTTTAGCTTTATCATCCTAACCCTTTTAGCCTAAAAAACCATACCTAACCCATTAAGAGACATATTCTATACACATGGTTATTAGAGAGGTATGAGTGAAGCAAAACAAGATAGTTTAGGAGAATGAAAAAGAAAAATACTAAAAGAAAAAGAAAAAGGACAAAAAGATAAGAATCACTAAGGATTCATCCTCTTGGGAGGATCACATCCCAATGAACTAAAAAGAAAATAAGTTTTGGGGTGTGTTAGTAATATAGCCCATAAAAAGAAATAGAAGAGTAAACAAAAAGTAAAGAGAGTAAACATTCATGTGCAAATTCATTTATGATCTCTTAATTTATGAAATCTTATCCCTTTTTTTTGTTAACCTATCTCAAGGTCCCATTACAAGCTTAACAAAGACCTATTGATCAAGTGGATAGAGTTTTCTAAATTAGTAGAGAGGGATTATAAAAATTAAGCCTATGGAATATTTTATGGAGATCATTAGAATCACTGAATTAAATATTGTTGATTGAGAAGCATGTATGTAGCATGAGACTAACAAAGTACACATACACAATTTCACTTCATGAAAAGATTAATGACACATAAGTTTCATGAGATTACTTGGCAAGTGTTTTGAATGATTTCTAAGTTATGTCTATATATACAATTTTTTTGGCATGTTCTTGATTGTTTAAGAGATATTATCTTGAATTTCTCATGAAATATGATTGTTGTTTTGCTCTAGAATAATCAAAAGCTAAGTTTGGGGGTATTTGATGAGCTCATAATTCAATATATTTTAATACATAAATTTACATGTTTTGGATCTTTAATTGACAAGATTTTATTGGTTTATAAATATATTTTATTAAATATTACACTCAATAGAGTTAGCTTTTATTTTAGATGTCAAAACATATCAAAAAGGAGCTAAATATGATAAAGGCATCACTTGTAATCAATTTTTGGCATGTATGAAGGCTTATTTAGAATAATTTTTCAACATAAAAGTTGTATCCCTTCAAATTATCTTTTCATTGCATTAAGAATCAAATAATTTCTATATTGTATAAGAATGTTATGGCCAAAATAGTATACATTATTCCTAATGACATTGTGGGCAACAAGTTGGGCATTGCAACGCTAGTACAAAGTAAAAAATTGACATTCTGGGTGGCAAGTTGGGCATTGCGGCACCCCATCAGTTCATTGCGCCCACTTGATATTTTTGAGTTTTTGAGTATCTTATATGCAAAATCACTTGGGGAATCCATATAGAAGTGTAAAGTAACCATAAATCAGGTTATTTAAAGGGTTTTTAACACAAAAATAGGGGACTTTTGGTGGAGTTCAAGATTAGAAGAAATTGCAATGCAAAGCTAGAGGAAGATCAACTTCAACTCAGAGTTTAATTGTTCTTCATTATTCTTCCTTTCTTATTTTTCAACATGTTTAGAATACTTGGGATTTTTTAAAAAGTTTTTATGAGTATCAAAACCTCTCTAGATGGAACTTATGTAGATATTATGGTGTGATTAATTAGTTAATTATTGAGAGTTTTTCTTGATTTATTTATAATGTCTTATTGTTAATGCTTTCAATTTATTGACTATCTATTGAATAATTTTATATTTAGGATTTGATGCTCTGGAGAGGTAATCCTGAATAGGATCTGGGCATCATAACATAAAATTCTAGATGACTTGGGAGAGCTTTTAGATTTTGTGAAATCATTCAAAAGAATCATAAATCTTAATGCATTCTTAATCTTTTAATTTTTATAGTAATATCAAAATTGAGATATTAAGAATAGATACTTGACTCGGCACTCGAGAGAGGGAGTTAAGTGAATTAGAATTATTGATTTATAAACTAATAGGATGATCAATATAAAATGAGTTGAAAACACCATGATTGAAGCATAAATGAAATTGATTCTCTAGAGTTTCTGTATATCGATTTCTTTTCATTTACTTCTACTTCTTATTCAATTTCTCAATTTTTGATTTTCCTAATAAAGTTAAGATTATTTTCTGTAATAACTAATGATTAGTTAGAATGTACAATCCCGTGGAGACAATAACCTTCTCATCATTATACTATAAAACTTGACACCGTACGCTTGTGGTTGAATTGCAGTGAACAAATAGAAAGATGAGATTGATACTAAAGCCCTAGCCGTAATTTAGTTGAGTCTCTCTAATGAAGTCTTACAAAAAGTCAATAAAGAGAAGACAACAAAGGCACTATGGGATAAGTTGGCATTGTTAAATTTGACAAAATGTCTCAGTAGTAAGCTTTTGTTAAAAAAAAATTTATACGTGCTTTGGACAGTAGAAGGTACACCAATAAAATCACATCTTAATGAATTTTATTCTCTTGTTGGAGATTTAGATAATGTTGATGTGAAAATTAGTGATGAAGACCAAGCTCTATTACTATTATGTTCATTACCTATCTCATATAATCATTTTAAAGAAACATTTTTTTATAGAAAGAATACAAAATCTATGAGTGATGTTAAGGTAGCCTTGGTTTCAAGAGAGTTAATTGACACTAATTTTTATGAAAACTGTAATAATAACCATGTCAAAGGATTATTTGCTAGAGGAAGGTCTAATTATAAAGAATTCAATAGTAATAGACACATTTCTAGATCAAAATCTAGACATACAGTTAGGTTTTGTACTTATAGTTATAAGAAAGGACATATTAAAGATAACTATTTTTAATTGAAAAGGAAATTACAAAGAAAAAATTAGACAAAGCTCAATTAAAGATATAACTGAGATTAATAGGTTAAAAGCTCAATTAAATAATGAATTTAAGATGAAAATTTTAGGAGCAGCTAAGAATATTTTTGATATGGAAATTCTAAAGGATAGAAAAGTTGACAAGTTGTATTTGACACAACAAAAATACATTCAAAAGGTTTTTGAATATTTTGGAATGTTAGATGCTAAGTCTATGAGTATTCCATTAGTTGCCCATTTTAAACTTTATGCAACTATGTCACCATATTCAGATGAAGAGAAAGAATACATGTCACTGTTGACTAGAATGGTGTATGTGGCAAAAAGCCATGTTTTGATGATGTGCAACAACATATGAGTAAATAATTAAGGTACTAACAGTTGTGTTCCTAAGTATTGCAAAAATAAATATAAATGATATACAAGGAAGCAACTCATATCTAGTGGACAATGTATACAAGGACTACATCAGTAAGGAGGTCAACTTCATTGGAAGAAGATTTAATTGCTCAAAAAAAGAATGACACTGAAACTTTAAAAAGAGCCACAAAGCATATCTGAAGCCTTATCATCCAAGTTTTTATGAGTGTCCTAATGTGATTCAATCATCTAGTCCTTGCAATTAGAACACACTTCAATCAAGAATATATCTGGTACCAGAGATATCAAAGGGCACTACGAAGAAAGATTCAATTATTGCAAGAATCTTCCTCAGACAACGTCAGTCTAAAACAAAGCCTTGCCTCAGTTGGATTCAAACAAATTGTTCTCCAACTTTTTACATGGATCAGTCAGACGAACTCCTTATATATAATATCCATCCATGACAAAAATGCAAATTCAGATTGTAAAAGCAAGAGATGAAATGGAACTAAACTCAGACAAATGCAGAGCTAAAAATGAAGTCAAACTGACCAAGCATTTGTCTCTCATATGAAGTCTATCTCGAATAAAAGGAGAATAGGAAATTCATTTGTAACTTACTACAGATAAAGTGGAAGATGAAGTAGAAGTAGCAGGGTGGAGAAATGTGCACAGACAAATTGGATGCCCGATCAAATTAAAAGACAACATTACTTCATCCAATGAACAACTGAGCAAAACATCATCTGTGCCTCCCAAATTCGTCTGTAGCTCTCCATAGACAAAGCAAAAGACAAATTTACTTCATCTATCGAACTGCTAGGAAGAAACTTTGTCCACGCCACCAAGAGTTGTCTGTAATTTCCTATAGATAAATCAAGAGACAAAGCTACTTCATCCGGTGAACAGCTAGAGAAGAACTTTGTTTGCGTCATCAAGAGTTGTCTATGACTTATCACAGACAAACTAAAAGATGAAGGACAAAGGGCTATAATGGACTTAGACAAACTTGCATAGACAAAGTGAAGCTACATACTATGGACAAAGTTGGCTACACTCTTCAGACAAACCTTCTCATAGATAAATCATATTAACTCCAGACAAAGTATACAAGTTCGATATGGAAAGAAATTTAAAGAAAAGCAATCTCCATTCTGACAAAGATTTCACTCTCAGAGGCTTTGTCCTTTCAAGTTTAATGTGCATTTTTCCAAAAAAATGAAAGAGTTAGTCATGTAGAATGTTCTCATCCATTGTTTTCCAAAACCAAAAATGCATCTTCTTTAAGTTCGGTGCTGCAAGCTTTTTAGCTAGAGCGAGTTTATCAAGAAGAAAATGTTTCAACAGGTAAAACTAAAGTAGTATAAAGGTAGTACGGTGTCAACGAAGAAGGTTGAGGAAACTGAGCAAAAAGAAAAAAAGAAGAAAAAAGCTTAAATTAGTAACTCCTCTTAATTAAACAATGTTTCCTCCAAGATATTCAATCTCCATTACGTTGATGATGATGAGCTTCAAAGATTTATCATTATCATATTTATGGAGTACTGATATCTTTTATGCTTCAACATGTAATTATTTTGATGTGTACAAATCAACCTAGTATAGAGGCAAAGTGATGTATAACTTTAGTGTTGTTCATCAGTAATATGAGTTGGTGGTGAGCTTAGGAAAACTACTATGTTTATGCCCCCCTAAAGCTGAAATCTAGAAGAGTCTTGGGAACACTATGTTTATGCCTCCTGGAGCCGGAATTCAGAAGAATATTGGGAACACTAATTATACCCCCTATAGCTGAAATCTAGAAGAGTGTTGTGAACACTAATTTATGACACCTAGAGCTAGAATCTAGAAGAGTGTTGGGATCACTAGTTATGCCACTTGGAGCTAGAATCCAGAAGAGTGCTAGGAGCACTAATATATTCCATTATGAGTGATAGTGGAACCAAAGGTACAAAGAGAGTGTGCTCTTGGAAGAGTTGAGTAGGGAGCTTGCCGAAACCACTATAAAAATCTCTTGTATTATGTGATGCTTGATTTAGCCTTTATTCCTTTACAGTGCAATAGTTTTATTTATCTATAATTTTTATTTGCTCAATTCACCCCTCCCCTCTTGAGCTACCGACCATATGGGATAATAAGTCACATATACCCTACTCATCTAGATATTGCTTACGTGGTCAGTATGGTTAGTAGATACATGTCATGTCCTAGTAAAGAACATTGAAAGGCATTGAAATGGATACTTAGGTATCTTTGAGGTACTTTCGATATATGTATAGAATTTGGTAGAACTAATAATGCATTGACAGGAGTTGTTTATTCAGATTTTGCAGGTGATCTTGACAAAAAAAAGATCACTTCCAGATTATCTGTTTGTCACACCTCACCTTTCGAGGCGCGACTTACCTTTTTACACTATATTTCATCTAGATTTGCCCACTTTTAGGGTGGGCTTTTATGATACCACTTTCTAATTTTTATAATTTTTACAAAAAATCAAACAAAGCCTCCCCAAAAAATGGGGCTATCCACCTAGGGTTAAACATTCAACATTCAATATAATACAACTTTTCAATTAAGATTCATAAATAAGAATTTAAAACACTCCATAATTCCTCCATTCATCCATATAGCACCCCTAACTCCACAGGCTCCTCCCAAGACCTGTATCCCACCATGATGGTAATACCTTATAGGAAACATATCATGCTATAATAATATTATACATCATTTACTAAGACATGTCAATCCACTTCTTTCATACATCATTTACAATTCTACTTTTTTAATTACAATTATACAAATACACAAATGCATTATCATTATACAAATATACACAAAGAGGTGTCAATCCCCAATCAATCGTACCACCATATGTCTTCAATCTTTCTCATAAGTCCCTTGTTTAACCTATTAGCTAAAAATTTAAATAAGAAGGCATGAGTTCGGGAGGCACAAATAATAAATAATAAGTAATTAATTCATAATTTACATAATTTAAACCAATTATGATAAAAAACATAATACACCAACCATACTATGAGGACTATGTCCTCATTATCCCTGTCCAATACTCAGGAAAGTACACTAATCTCTTAATTCTAACTAGCCATCAGATTCTCAACAAATAGCCATACGGCTCAATCATCCATCCAATAGCATAATTA